>JAPKLX010000383.1:67988-115668 GCA_026898415.1 Leonotis leonurus | reverse complement strand
TACGTAAGGGAGCTAACAGCACCAAACGTTACGATAGGGGTGTATTTGCACTTCTCTCTCATATGTTAGAGGTGTATTTGCACCATAACCCTTATTATTATTCCGGTAACCATCGAGATGTTACAATAAAAAAAAGAATACTAAAAATTGCAATCTATATATCTATCTAAATATATATAATAGAGTAAGCTTCATCGTCCTCGGCATATCTTAACGCGTCCACGGCTGATGTGGCATTGCCACATCAGCATGCGAATCATTATATTTTTATTTTTTTTATTAATATTATTTTTATTATTATTAAATTTTAATATTTATCTACATGTCATACCACATCACTCGTGAGCGCATTAACCCCGCCCGACGCGGGCGGTGAGCATTTTCGATATATAATATATCAAAGGAATATATATTGGAGTTCTCTCCTTAATTCATGGCTTATGTGTCATCACCATACATTCTATCATTTCTATTTATCTTAATTTTCAATTTTTTCACTATTAATCATAATATTTATTACAAAAATTATTCCACATTGATTTTAGATAATATTTCAATCATTATTGAACCTATATAAGTACTAAAAATTTATATATTGCACATCATTATTTAATTTGTCCAATTAATTAGTTGGTCAAATAATAATTTTAAGTTAATTAATAATTAAAATTTTAAATACATAATTTAATTTTTATTGAAAATTTAATTTAGCAAATTATTAAATTAATCAAACAAATCATTTATTAATTGAAATTTCCACCTAATATTCATCTATAAATCTATATAATAACTAATACAATCACAATTTATCATTCATATTTATTTTTAATTTCAATTTTATTCATTTTTAATTATACTCCATCCGTTCACGAAAAACTTGCACATTTCTCCACTTTATGTCGTCCACCAAAACCTTGCACACTTCTATTTTTAATAATTATTCTATCTTCTTGGAGCCACCATTAACTTTAAAATCTCTCACATTACATATTTAATTATAAATAATGTGTGACCCACATTCCACTCATAATATATTTATCAATCATCCACTAACTTTTCTTTCACTTACATACATATATTTAATTAATAAATATTGTGGGACCCTTATTCCACCCACAACACATTTAAATTATTCGTTAAAATTCGTCTCGAAGCCAAATGCGCAAGTACTTCATGGACGGAAAGAGTAATATTTACTAAATTTTTAATTAATATTAAATTGTGTAAGAGTTAAAAAAATTTAACATAGACTATTATTTTTAATGGAATTTAATTTACTATATTTTTAAAATATCAAATAAATAGTTGATTAATTGAAACTTTACGGTCAATATTAAACTATAATTTAATTTAAAAATTTTGTTGTCAAACTATATGTAGTAAAAATTTTCATATTAAATTTATATCTAATTTTCAAAACTCATGTTAGGTGAGTGATATTGAGTAAATGAAATATATACTAATTACTTTCACATCTTTTTTATTTTATAGTTTATTAGTTTCATATCTATTTTGTAGATATTAAATCAATAGAATAATCTAAATATAACTAAACTAACAAATTAGTTTATCCCACGTTGAAAAATTATAAAACTTTATCAATATGAAAGTTATATAAAAAAAACAAATATGTGTATAATTTCGTTCTATTAGCATTTGAGATATTGAGCAAATTCAATTAAGTTAACATTTTGAAATATTTTACATTTTTTATATTTTGATTAGTTAACGTTGGTTTATAACAATTAACTTAGATCTATATAATAATAAATAATACAAATATATTTTAAACTTATTTTTTTATTTCATAATTCTATCTAACAATTAACCTATATCTATATAATAATAAATAATATAAATACATTAAAATTAATAAATAATAATAATATGATGATTTAAGATAGATAAGAAATATATATATATATATATATATATATAAATTTGTAGACAATGATGAATTAGAAAATGAGGAATTTAAAGGATGATTAAACTCTTAACTCTTTGTTAGAATGGATAAATTTATTTTTCAATGACAATTGACAACACAATTATTATGGACTAAGAGAGTGTTTGACAAAGCTTATAAGCTCTTTAAAACATCTTATAAACTGTTAATGAGTTTAAACTCATTGAAAGTGTTTGACAAATTAAGCTATTAGAGTTTATAAGTTGTTTAAAAAATAAGTACTTCTATCTCAACTTATTTCTCCACGAACTTATACGCTGCAAAAAATTATATAAATAACCCCCTAATATTTTTTTATTATCAGATTTACCCCAACAAAATTATATATGAAAAACTTAAAATGTCGAACACTTTATTATATATGTTCTTTAAAAGAGTATATAAGCTCACTTATCCAAACACTTGACAATTTATAAACTCTTAAGATATAATATCTTATAAGCTCTTGCAAAAGCTTATAAACTTCAAGAGCTTATAATAATCTCTCTCTAAAATAATGTTTGTCAAACACCATCTAAGTCACTCAAGAAAAACAATAACGGTCTAAGAAATGATTTGAATTACTCATCAAAATTTCCAATAAGATAAATTGTCTTATACCAAAGAATATAACAAATGGCCCATTAGCTCAGTTGGTTAGAGCGTGGTGCTAATAACGCCAAGGTCGCAGGTTCGAAACCTGCATGGGCCAATTATTTTGTTTATGACTTTTTTGCTCATATTTATCTATTTTGGGCTTTTCCCTGATAATATGGTTTCTAAAAAGCTAACTCTTCTAATTTTGAGGCCCAAAGACGCTGTTGCTTTGTAGTCCAACTATAATGGACTAAGTCCCTCAAAAAGAAAAACTATAATGGACTGAGAATTGATTTGGATTAATCTTCAAAATTATTAATACGAATAACTTGTAACATATGTCGATTGGGGAGTATTTTTAAAAATATAAACTTTTATATATTATTTTTCAAAATTATATAAAAATAAAATTCTGAAAATATTTACACTTGATTATTTTTTTATGCTAGAATGTAATTTTTATTTGAAAAAAAAAAAACACTCTCCCGTCTACAAAAATGGTTTACAAATTTGCATTTATAGTAAATGACTCACTATAATCAAAACGAAAAAAATATGGATCTGAACCAAATAAAATCCGATCTAAATTCGGCTCATTGTCATCTTTAGGATTTGAGCGTCGATTTGAAGGTCAAAAATAAGTCGAGGGCTCTAACACCTATTTCGATCTATCCTCAGTCACATCGTGATAGAAAAATAGTGACATGACAAGTCTCATACGTCATGAAATGTGGGAACATATGTTTATTCCCCACTTAAATGACGAAGATGACGACAATGTGTATATGAGAGGTTTGGTGAATAGAAATGTTGAAAGTCCTGGTTTTAAACTTATTTGGATGAGATCTTTCAAATTTTCACTCTTTTGTTACTGATGGGTATTAAGTATGATCACATGAACTCAAGATTAAGTTGTCCGAAAATAATGTACTTCACAAGTTAACTATATAAGATAAAGGAGCAGATCGAGAAGTCGATCTGGTTTTTCACTAAAAGGTGATTTGGTGATATCAAGATGATATTAGTTAAGGCAATTGATGGATCCCGGATGACGGGCTCACGAATTCGCATGATCCACATATCTAAATAAGTGAATAAAACATGCAATTCTAAACACAATAAATATCAATAAATAATGCAACACATAGAAGAGATAAAACGAAAAAATGAGTCTTAAGCATGCTCCTAAGAGATCAAATTTATACCTCTTCTTCCAAACGTTGACTGCCAATATGAGAAACAATATGAATCGTTAGTCACGAACAGCCCGACCATAAAAACTTCTGGCCTATGACCTAATCTACAGACTACAGTCCGACTATCGTGTGGACGATAATTCATCAGAGTTTTATCAAAGACGGTAATTGAAAATCACTGGGTATGAAATACCCTGATTTGTCAAATATATGCAGTATTAAAATACTGGTGTGACCGATTTCTCGGTGTGTGCAAATGTTAATTTATAGATGTATTTGTGGGCTAGACCATAGTTTTTAGAGAGAATGTGTCTAACATAAAATTATGTTCATTAATATTTCATCATTTCTTAATTAATAACCCAATCACTTAAGACCAGTGTTGTAAAAAACGCATGTGAGGCGCGCCTCACACCGCCTCACTCCAAAATTGCCTCGGTGTGTACGCCTCATTAGCCTGTTACAAGGCGTGCGCCTCACAGGTGTGAGGCGTCCGCCTCAGTGCGGAACGCCTCGAGGCGCATGAGGCGTGCGCCTCACAACTGAGGAAAAAATGGGCTGTTTTTATTCTAATGTTTGAGCTTTCATCCAAAATTAATTAAAGCCCAATCTCAATAAACTAAAGCCCATCAAAAATTTAAAAAGCCCGTCAGTTTTTAAACTAAATAAACCCTAAAATAATAAAAAAAAACAAAAAAGAAGTAAGAAGCAGATGTGTGCGAAACTGCTCTCTGCTGCGCAGTTGCGCTCTCCTCTTCGTCCTTCCTCCTCCGGCGACCTCCACTCCTGCCGGCAACCACCATTGGCCGGCGACCAGCAGCTTCAGGTCAGTTTAATTTTTTTTTTTTTTTTTGCTTCTGATTCGTTTCTGCCTGGTTGTGGGGGCTGACTTTATTTTAATTTTAATTGTTATTTTACACATAGTAGAACAACAGCTTCTGGTTCGTTTTTGCTTCTGATACTTTGTTTTATTTTAATTTTTTTTGCTTCTGGTTCGTTTTTTTTTAGTAGTGGCTTAGTGCTAGTGTGCTACTGTGGGGGCTGACTTTATTTAAATTTGTGCATTATTATTGTAGGAGTATGGAATCTTCAGGCTCTAAATTGTCGAGACTCCAAAAAGATCCGGCTTGGAAGTATGGGAATGAAACTCCTACTCCGGCGGGCGACGACATCAAGCGAAGTTATATTTATATCGACTGTAACTTCTGCCATCAAGTGATTACGGGAGGAGTGATGAGGTTGAAGGAGCATCTTGCTTGTACAAGCCGCAACGTGAGGCCTTGTCCACAAGTGCCCGACGAAGTAAAGCAAGAAATTAGTGATTATATGCAAAAGAAGGAGACAAAAAAGCAAAAGAGGCAAGACGAATTTGATCACATTGTTGATTCAGGATCATATTTTGACATTTCAAGTGGAAGTGGTAGAAATATCAGAGGACCGATGGATCGATTCATGGCACGTGGAGCTGATGAAAGTAATGAAGAAGCTTCAAAATCAACTCCTCCAGCTAATCCCAAAGAAGCAAGAAGATTGGTTTGTTTGGATATTGGAAGGTTCTTTTTTGAGAACGGAATTGCATTTAATTGCATCGAGTCTCCTTCTTTTGTGAGCATGTGTAGATCTATTGCGAATTTTGGTAGAGGTTTGAAGACTCCCTCAAGGCATGAGTTGAGCACGTGGATTTGAAGGAAGAAGTCAAAACAACCGACACCCATGTTGACGAAATCAAGAAGACTTGGATACAAACGGGTGTGTCCATATTATCCGACGGTTGGAAGGATATGAGGGGGAGAAGTCTAATCAATTTCTTGGTGAACAACCCCTACGGCACAGTTTTTCTAAAATCCATTGATGCTTCAGACGCAATCAAAGATGCGAATATGTTGTTTGAGTTGCTTGATGGGATTGTCGATGAAGTAGGAGAGAATTTAGTGGTACAAGTTGTTACTGATAATGCTAGAAACTATAAGGCTGTCGGGAAACTGTTGATGGCGAAGAGAAAGCGTCTATATTGGACACCATGTGCGGCTCATTGCCTAGATTTGATGCTCGAGAAGATTGGAGAGCTACCTCAGCACAAAAATGCGTTATTGAAGGCAAGGAAAGTGAGCAACTTTATTTATAATCATGGCTGGGTGCTTTCAATGATGAGAAGATTCACGAATAGAGAGCTTATCCGACCCACGGTTACTAGATTTGCCACGGCATTTCTAACTTTGGAGAGTATGCTTCAGTCGAAGCAACCGTTGGAAGCTATGTTCAGCTCAGCGGAATGGGCCAATAGTACAGGGGCAAAACAAAGTGAAGGGAAGGCTGTAAAGAAGATTATATTGCATGATAGCACGTTCTGGCCCAGTGTCTTGTATGCTACAAGACCATTGGTGAAAGTGTTAAGAATGGTCGATGGAGAACAAATGCCGGCAATGGGATTCATATATGGTGCTATTGATGAAGCCAAGGAGGAAATTGCTCGAAGTTTTGGAAATGAGCTTGGGAAGTATAAGGAAATATGGGAGATTATTGATGCAAAGTGGGAATATCAATTGCATCGTGAGATACATGCTGTAGCTCACTTCCTAAATCCTCGGCAACAATATTCACCCAATTTTTCTAACCATCGAGAAATCAAAAAAGGGTTGATGTCTTGCATGGAGAAGTTAATTCCCAATGATAACTTAACAACAGCTGATTTGCAGCTAGATATGTTTCGTACGAAACAAGGATTTTTTGGGCGAATGCAAGCATTAGACACTTACAAGTCAAGAACCCCTGGTAAGTGAATAGATTCTTCATTTATATTCAATATTTTATTTTATTTTAATATACTTAACATTTATTTAAATCACAACAACAAATTGGTGGACTCAATTTGGAGATGAAACTCCAGAGCTTCAAAGCTTTGCCGTGAAAGTATTGAGTCTAACATGTTCAGCTTCAGCTTGTGAGCGTAATTGGAGTATGTTCAATCAGGTATATTAGTATATAATTTAATATGTTATTATATTATATATAATTTTATATATCAACTTCAATTAATTTATTTTAAATTCAAATTTTAGGTGCATACAAAGAAAAGGAATCGCTTGACCACTTTGAAACTCAATAAATTGGTCTATGTCATGTACAACAAGAGGTTGAAAGACCGACACATGCAAAAAAGATGTCGGGTTGAATCGGTTGATCCCTTGGAGGTGGAGTATTTGTCTTCCGATGATGAATGGTTTGTTGATGATGAGGAGACCGTTGGTGGCACCGAGGATAGGGGAAACAATGGGCCAATGGATGATGAAGAATTTGAGGCCCTTCTTAACAATGTGTCACCACTAAGCGATGGAACTTCAAGTGGTCGAGGTCGTGGTCGTGGTTCTGGACCACGTGGTCGTGGTCGTGGAAGTGAAGGTGGAAGTAATAAAAGAAAAAGGAGTGCAAATGAAAAAGGTAAATAAAATTTGATATTTAATAATTAATATAAATATTTAACTTAAAATTGTATTATTTAACTTGCAATTTTGTAATCTAGGTAAAGATAAAGAAGTCGCGAATTTGATTGATGAAGAGTCTGAGTGGGAGGACGAGGCCGAGGACGAGGAGGATGAGGAGGAGGATGATTTGGATTAAATAACATGATTCCTAAATCCTAATTAAGCATTTATGTGGAATTATATGACTATGGTTATGGTGCATTTATGTGGAATTATATGACTATGGTTATGGTGCATGTTTTAAAGACCTCTAAGCTATTAAATTAATTTTTGGTTTGTGGCTATATTGTTTTACAATGCTTTAATAATTCTTTATGTTTTTTTTTTTGTTATGAGGCTTACGCCTCATACCGCCTCGAGGCGTACGCCTCGCCTCGCCGAGGCAAAACGCCTCAGTTACGCCTTACACACTTTACAACATTGCTTATAATTAATCTAGGAACCATTATATTAATTGGATTTTTATTAATATTTATCTACTCAATTATGTGATAAATATTGAACTATTCGGCACCCATTCAAATTACGAACATAACATCCTTTTATCATAACTTATTTCTCGCGCTTAAAATTCAATAATCATTAATTAATTACAATTTGATGATAGCTTATATTAATTAATATATTTATCCATGATTGATTCAGTTAAGATGTTTATTATTAATATAAACTTATAATCATATTTTACCTTAAAAAGTTAAAAAAATGTAATTTTAAGACACTTAAAATAATGTGACTTTTATATTCATATAGTGTGATGGTGAGCTTGTTACATTTAAACGAATTAATTAAACAAAAATCAACTTAAATATTCAAAATTAGTGGTGAAAAATGACATAGGATCATGTACTCATCTCAAAGTATCGGTCCCGAAAAATTCTAATTTTATAGTTTTGATTTCGATTTATTTGGAATTTTGGAACTTTTCGAATCTAAAAATTAAAATTAATCTATCGTGAACATGCCTAAAAAGATCTTAAATTATAAAAACTTATAACTAAAACTTAAATTAGTTTCAAAATATATTTTTTAATTAAAATTGAAAGTCAGGATTCAAAAATCTGAAAATTTTCAAAATTCAAATTTCAATCCTAAAAAATTCTGCACTCAGAGATCCCATATGGGGCCGAAACTAGATTGGAAGTCGAAAAATCTCTCTCAATCTCAAATTCTCAACACTACACAAAATCCTCCCGCTTCCTCTCTCCTCTCCACTCCACTCCACTGCACGTCATTTCTCCCTCCCAATCTCTGCTCTTCACTCTTTCACTTTCTCCCTCGTTGCCACCACCTTCTCCGCCGTCTACAGAACCTCCCCGGCCACTGCCACGTTTCTCTTTATCTCTCTCATATACGATCGCCGCCGCCATCCCCACTCACCAGCCGCGTCTTCTTCAAAATTTCGCTCCAAATCCCGCCACAATCACCGCGGCAGCCGCCAGTAAGTGCAATTTCTTCATTCTTCTTCTTCTTAATATTAATTTTTTCAATTCCAATTTGAGGTGGAGTATCGTAGTGGAGTTGAATCATTTGACGAAATGGAGGTGTAGTATAATTGACTCTTTGATGAAATGATGTGAGGAAACTGTGTTAATGTCGACATTGTAGTTTAGTGAAGTGGGGTCCAAACCCGCACCTGTCTCTTTGACTACCAAATGCTTGTAAAAAGCTCACAAGAGAATCACATTTGTAAAATGTTTGGATTTTAAACACACTACTTTGTTAAATAATCAGAATTAAAATAATAAAAAAATAAGAAAATGGAAACTGCGCCTTTCAATTACTTTACATACCTTCAAGCGTGAATTATTGCAAACAGCATAAAGCTTTTTCTCATTTATTCTGAAGCTCTCTTTTCGCGGTTCTGTCAATGGCCGATTCAACCAAAGCTTTGAGGCCCTCCAACTCTACTGCTATATGTACTTCAACACTACCAATTATTGGCTGCAAAGAAAAACTACACTTATGCATTAGTTTCTGCCCTTGTCGAGTGTGGGTTTATGATTTATTATTAGAAATCTCAACTTTGGGGATTGTTTTTTTTTTTTTGAAATTCCGATTGCATAATTGTTAATTAAATTTATTTTCAAGTTCTCGGTGATGCAATTGATTGATGTGCACAACTCATTTCAGTTTGATTTTCTTTATGAAGAACTCAATGTGCTATAATGGTAGTAAATGTTTGGTAGTTTGGAATTGATAAACGTGTATGCCAAAATGTGGAAAGTCTAGTTTATGATAGTCTGAAATTGATACTGATTTAATTCACTCACTATTCTTTTAAATGTGGTGGTGATCGCAGGGCACAAGAAAATGAAAGTCAAGATCTTACGTATCCTACATATATGTGTGTGTATTTATACATGCCCTTGGATATGACACGAACCAGATTATCAATTTTTTTGTATCCATTAGTCTTTACAAATTTATTCTTGTTTGCTAAATAAAGTTTACAGCAATGTTTTAGGCTAAGAATAATACCTTATAATCTTGAGCAAATCCAGCCTTCTGCTTGCTGTCTACATTTCAATTTAATTTCATTGCCTTATGTGATATTTGCTTTTTTACGGCGTATCATCTCATCAAACAGTGTAAGAGGATTTCCTTGCTAGTAGAATGATGGTAGTTGCCTAATTAGAACTTTTGTTTGATTTTCTAAATGTACACATTAAGAAATTATAAGTTTATAACAGCTGCAATATAGCACACTAGTTTTGCTTTTGTGTCTAATGTCTATTATGGGCCTGTTTCTCCTTGACCCTATTGTTCGTGAATCCTTCCGGGACTAATGGACAGAGTATGCATCTAATATCTGAGGTACTACTTGCTTCTTTATCAAATTTATATAAGATACTGAATATGTGTTTTTTTTTTCAAACTTTTAGGTGGCATGCTGTTGCTTCTTGGACATGGGGTGCCCAAGATGAAACTTGTGGCATTTGTAGGATGGCCTTTGATGGCTGTTGCCCCGATTGTAAACTCCCGGGAGATGATTGCCCCCTAAGTAAGTTGAGGCTTTTTTACGTGTTTTGTTTTGATTTTGTTTGTCTACTCCTTTTATCCTCTTCAATTTTAGTGGCAATTCCCTTGTTCCTGGTAGTTTTTAATTGTATGCTTGTTATTTCGATTGCATATAGTAATATCCGTTGATTGTCAGTTATGACGTGCTTTCTAATGGTATAGCCTGATCTAATCAGCAACAAGCTTGAAAATCTATTCACCATTGTTGCAGCAGGATTCTCTAAGTCCCAGTTGACTTTTGTTAAATTTAAAATTTATTTGTCCCAACTCATATATATAATTCTATCTGACAGGACCTGCTACCATGGTTACAAATATTTTGAATTAAATAATTTAAATAAAAAAGGTAACAGAACCCATGCTATTTGGTTTAACAGGTTTGATTAGTTTATCTATATGGTTATCAGTTTCTGTAATGAAATAAGTAGGTTGTAGCTGCCTTGTAGGTTTATTTGTTAAGCTGGGAATCATAAGTTATTGCCAGGTAGACTGAATTAACTGAAATGTACGCATATACAGAACCAATGAGGGCTATATTTAGACTTTTCTTTATACTTAGACTCATAAAAATTATTTCATAGAACCCCTTAGTTAAAAGTTCCAGAAAATTCCCTACCTTGTCCGTTTGTGTCTTATTCATTTTTAGTTTTTGCTGTTCTCCCAAATTGTTTATTTTAGAATTTCGCACCTAATTGATTAAGAACTAATTTAGTGTTTCCGATATATTCTTGATTTATGAACTCCATTACTCTGATATGTTAAGTCTTGACTCATTGCCTGGTGCTCTCTCCTTTTGCTTAAAGACTTCTCTTGCTTTCAAACTTCTATTCTTGCTGAGGATCCTGCTTATGCTTTTCTTTAAACGAAGTTTCCTGCTTGTCTACTATTAATTGGATAAGTTTCACCATATAGGCTAATTATTTACTATGATTTTCATGTCAAAATGGATTCGGGTATGTGTGTATTCGCTCCATTAAGTTTTCTTTTTGGTAGATAAGTAATATAAAATAACGCACCATTGGTGCAACCCGTCAACAAATTATAAGGTTCAAAACAACAAAATTACAACATAAGATAAAGAGATGAATTACGAATCCAGTGACCCAAACTAAAGTACACCCTATTACAAGATAAGTTTGAGATCCAAAATCATAAACAAAATTTAAGTTATTAGACTATTAGACTGTTATGAGTCTACACGATGATATACATCTAAGACATGCTAAATCCCTTGAACATTGATGTTGTGGATTTATGGGGACCCTAAACTTTTTTTGAAAGTCATTTCTTAGAGTTGATATGGAAGTCTTTATTTAATGAAGCTAGTAGCATGTAATGTGCCACACATGCAAAAGTTATAAAGTTATACTTTTAGATTAATAATGATATTTTAGGAACTTCATAATTTGTAAGAATCCATACTTTTGTAACACAACTTAAAATAATATGAAGATTTGTCTATCCCGCGCCATTTTGTAATAGTGAGACAGTTTATGAGACTAGTCACATACAATATAACAAATAAGCGAACACAAGGAATTGGTAATCTAGTTCGGTGCTTCACACCTATGTCTGGGGGACCACGTCCAATGGATCAATTCACTATTCAAGAACCTCGAGTTACAAATGACCTTTTACTCTCTAAGGACTCCCCACGCCTTAAGAAACCTCTTCACTCTCCAATGCTCTTCTCCTAGTAATTGAAGCTAGTCTCTCACTAGACTAACCCTAGTGCCCGCAAGTCCCTAGAATTACCACTTTGAGTTTATACATCACTCAGTTAGAAAATCACTCAACCCAACTCTCAACCTCATGCCGATCACCGGGGAAAACGTCTATACACACATGAAATGTGTATAGGATGAATAATGATCCTTCATTCAAACACTCAACTCAATATCAATATCAATATGTGGAAGATATCTTCGCTTGTGTGTATGCACAACGAAAACAAACACAAGAACCAGTAGCTCAGATAATCACATAGTAAGCGTACTACTAGTCGGAACTCTCATGTATGATGTATATGAATATATGCTCGAGAGGTTCAAGTGCAGCACTCGTCCATGGCCTTTATTTATAGGGTGTAGATGTACCCTAAGGCAACAACTTCCTTCCAAGGTAATTTGGATCTTGCATATCTTGATTTCCAAATATATATTCTTGGAGTATCTTGATTATATCTTTTTGGATCTTCTTGGAAGGTAATAAATCGTCGGATATTTCTAGCAAACGTCTTCCGAGTATTTCCAAACGACCATGATAATGAATAAGAAAAATTACCAAGTATAAAAGATTCGCTAGCTGGGAAGGAATGTCTCTCTTTCTTGAAACAACTCTTGAAACATGTTGCACGAACTGTAGACCTGAGATAACAAACACGTCTAACATAAATTTGTCAACACATGCACGACTGTGCACTCATATAATAGAATTGGTAAATTACTATGTTGCCCTTAAAATATATAAATCAGATGCAAATATTATATATATATATATATATTTATTTATTAAAGGCAGATACGTCATAATATATATTGTATCAAGAGTTATAGTAGGAAAAAAGAACTTCAAATCATACAATAAACAAAAATGCTTAAATCATATATAATTGAATGACTTAATTACAGTTAAAATTAGATATAGTTTATTTGCAAAACCAATCTTGTAAGAATGGATAGATTAACAAATGCTGAAGTGATTGTGTATGGGGTATGATGTATAATTGCAAAATTATCATTAAGAATGAATGATGGAATTATTAATAATGTTGTTGTATTGCAGTATGGGGTTCATGCAATCACGCATTCCATTTGCACTGCATCTTGAAGTGGGTGAATTCACAAACTTCGCAAGCGCATTGTCCCATGTGTCGTAGAGAATGGCAATTCAAGGAATGAATAAGTTGTTCGTTTCATTTCATGCATGCCAATCTTCCTATATATATATATATATAATTATACACTCATCGTCAAGGACTGGCTTTGCTTTGATAGAGCTGAATTCAAATTGTGAATCATAATTATATTTGTACTCCTGGATTCATATGCATCCAAGTCACTACAACAGATAAATGTATAGACGCCAAAAAGTACCTCATATGTGTACTATTAGGGCACTTTCCCAGAGGAGTTGGAGGTACTTTCTTAAATGCGTCTATATCAATACTTTGCAGACAATTTAATGTTACATATTGAGTTCTTAAAGCAAATAAAGGTGCCCCTTAAATTGGTTCAAAGTATGCTGATAAGTTTATAGGGGTACAAATATGTTTATTTATATTATATATCATGACACTTATTTGTGCCTCTAAGTGAAATATTAGGGCATTAATACATGCCTTCAAATTAAATAATATGACACTTATCATGTGCCTGCAAGTAAAATATTGAGATATTTATTTATGCCTTTAAATGAATATTTGAGACACATAATGTGTAGCATCAAAGACATGTAAATGTTAAAAAAAATAAAAAAATTCACAAGTCAGTTATATCTCATAGGTCTACACTTATATATAATAATATTTATATAATAAAATAACAATGACAATATATATTGGATGTAAATAAGAATTCATTAACATTGCAATAGAAAAAAAATATCAAATGACAGCTCCACGTATACTTCATGTCTTATTATATGTTCAACATACATAAGAAATTAAATGGTATAAAGTTTTTCTACTACATAGGAATTAGGAACAACAAAAATAATGTCATCAATTCTTGAAGGATCATCTAACATTTTACATCAATTTTCATCTTCACCCAAGACAATATACAAATAAAATTTAAAATATTTAGAAAAATGTAAAATAAACAAATCAAGATAAACCAATGTTAGAATATTTATAAACGTTAACTATACTAAAAACAATTGATAATCAAATTTACAACAAGAAATAAATTAATGTTTATAGAATATTAGTTTCTTATAAATATTATATATACATAGTGTCAAATTAATCATATTAAAAACCCACAAACATTCATAAAACAAACATCAAATAATAATTTCATATTGTAATAATCATATATCAATTGAATATCACAATTTATAATAAAATAAATAAATAAGAGAAAAAAAATTACCAATGATAATCGCCAAATAACCGGTGCTCCAATAGAATCTCCAATTATTTCATGTGCATCAGTTGGATAGATCAACATTTCTTCTTTCTTTAAAATAGATTGAACCAGCAAATTGCAAATCCCGGACCCAAGGTCCCTTCCGTTTATAACAACATTTCGTATGGATCGCACAATGTCTATTGCAACTATTTCATTCAAATTAATAATACTTCTCAATTTTATATAGGATCCAATCTGAAATTTGGGCTTTATGAATATCACAATTGAAATTATAAAATTTATAAGTCTATCATATTTTATGCGAGAACTATTTCATTATGACAAAATTTATTGCTTGAAGATGACACCATAACTATTTGTGCTTCATTGAAGTGATCTATTATGCACCAGTGGTGTTAACTCTTCAACTTTTTGTTTCAAAGCTCTCATTTCTTCTCTCTCTTCTATGATCTTTCTGTAAAGCGCATCAAAACTAGGCAGGGGTGGATCTACAATATGAAGCCCAGTACAAGCCCAAAATTTTTAGTTATATATGTATATTTTTAAGGGTCAATACAATATTAGCCTACCCAAAAAATTTTGTGCATGTATACAATATAGTGCTTTGAAAAATTTATTTTTCAACCCACCCAAATGTAAATGTTGGATCTGCCCCGGCGACTAGGTCTCCCACCATATATGTCACTCATTTTCACTCCCAAATCATACATACACAATTTTTATCTTTATCATTGCTCATTATCTTAGCAAATGCATCATCAATATCTTGCACAATATCCGAATCGCTTAAATTCTCATCATTTTGCATAACTATCTCTTCCATTTTTCATGTAAAAAAGTAAGTTATAATATACTATAGGGTGACAATTTCGTAAGATATAAAAATATGCATGTTAACTTACAATAGCTTCTCGAACTTTCTCACTCATAGGCGAACCATCAGAATGATAACAATACTTTTCAAATAACTCTGCTCTTGTAGGATATCTTCTCATGTGTTCATACTACCACAAACTTATATCAATAATAATTAAGTTAATGTATAAAAATTACAAGAACAACTTATAATTTAAATGCTATAAGAATGAAGTATTATCATTATCTCATTCATAACTGCATAACTTGTTTTCCACATTTGATGAAATAATTCGAACTTTTTTTTTTCTTTTAACTAATTAAGTTCTTGCATAATTAAAAACTTACATTTTGAACACACAATTTAATTAAATATAAGTACAAAGCAAGAAGAGTTGATGAAAATAAAATTTACAAATATAAAAGGAAAATTGCTCAGACGGTTGAAATTTCTATGCAAACTAATTCAATCTTATTTGCAAAAGGGAGCTTTTTGGAGTCGGAGGGAACCATCGATTTTCAAAGGAGCTCACACTAAAAATGAAATTGAAAGTCAAGAATCTAAGAGTTGAAGGTGGACTTGGCAACAATCAAATTTTTTAGAAGCTCATTTTCATACAGTAAGAGCAAGAAAAGTTGAGCTGAAACAAGAGAATGCATGACGGGATCATTAGTCTCTGTTGCATTAGCAATGAGTACTTTATTTGAGGAAGATATAAACAAGGAATGAATATGCCATAGCATACCGTTGGAGTGTTTATGAAGCAAGATTCTTGGTTGTTCTCACTGATATGAAAGCAACAGACTGATATAAAACTGCAATGCAATATGATCTGTTTGGTGTGTTTTTGTCGTATTTTACACGACTTTTGAGTCTCGTTTCATAGTTTTTAGTTCATTTTATATATATTTTGGTTCGTATTTACGCTTGGTTTCCGTAATTACATGTAGGTTGTTTGGTGTGAAAATTGGCGCGAAATGGAGTTGTAACGATGAAGCTTGGATATCATAGGATTAAAGTTCATCTTGATAGGAGTCCTTAGCCGCAAATGGATCCAAAATCGGAGTTCTAATGAGGGAGAACAGGCCGAAACAAAATCGCTGCCCGCAGGAGAACTAGGGGTCCCCACCGGCTGGACTGCGTTTCGGCCGAGACAGAATGCTCGTGCTAGCGCCCGCTGGGCTCTCCGCGGGCGCTGGGCGCAACTTTTAAATGCAATTTTTGTTAGTTAAACTCGTTTTTAGACGTATTCTTGCATCCCCTTTCATATTTTCTCTTCTAAAAAAACCCTATAACACGTTTTTGAGTTCATTCCATTGTAATTTCGTCACGGGAAGACGGATTGAGGGCGATTTTGACGCTCAATCCAAGATTCTATCTTAGTAAGTTTTATTTAATTCTTATCTTTGATTGTTTTTACGAATTATATTGTCATTCTGTACCTAGAGTTTATAATTTCTTTAATTATTTATTGATTGTTCTTGATTCATGCATTGTGGTTTAACTTGTGCTTATTTAATTGAGATGATTGACCATGATTTTTGATTATTTGTTTGTTGGTTGAGATCGAGAGAGAATTCCAACATAGAACTTGGTTAAATCATTAATAATTCAAAATCGGAGACATAAGAATTATATTCGTTATTGATTTGTAATTTTCTTATTATGTGATTCGAATACGTAAGTTAGAATAACGGCTTAATTATTGAATACGAAAGTTAGTAATTAAGCAACTCTAGGAAATCATTTATTAATTACGAATCATTGTTCTTAATTAAGAAATTCTTATTAGGGTAACCTAATACGTGAGTCGTGGTTACTATCTAATTAAGAATATGTAAGTAATTAATTATTAAGAAGTCCTTAATGAACGAACAATAGCATGAATTTAGGAGAATGATATAATTAATTATACTTTCTTAACTCTAGACCATTTAATCTGGAATCCCACATTTTTATTGTTTTGTTTATTTATTTTATTTCTTATTTTCTCATGCTTATTATTGATTAGAGTGTTTAGAATTTATATTTATTTGTTCTTAATAACACTTATGATTAGAATCGCCCTGTTAAGCTTTCTGTTGAGATTCGACCGGGGTTGACTTGCCATGTGCAATTGACCTTGTATATTTGCGAGAACCTAGAGTACACATTTTAGGTCAAACAAATTTGGCGCCGTTGCCGGGGAGAGCTTTAGGCGTTTTTGATTATTTGTATTATTTTTGTTCGTTATTTTCTTTTCTTGTTCTGTGTTTTTCTTACCGTATCGTATCGTTCGTTCGTACTTTATTTTATTTATTTATTTTTTGATATTTAGACATTCTCCTGCAAGTTGCGTTTGATTCGTTTGTTGTGGTGGCAGGTTGCGTATGCAGAGTAGGAATGACAAGCTTCCTAGCCGACCCAAGTGACTGAAGGAGGAGATGTCATGTCAAGCTCGAGACATTAAATGAACAGTTTTTGTTTTATTTCGGTTCTTTATTTATTTCCTGTTTCTTTTTTGCTTTTCCTTTCCCTTTGAATAATAAATAACATATTAGCGGCTTTAAATTGCAGGTGAGCGCGGAAGTTCGACTTCTTCATTCTTCACCATTCGGCTACTAGCAGTATCCGAGATCTTGGCGTATTGAGTTTTGTTTTTCATTTTCCGTCTTCATCATGAAAGTCTTCTCTACCTTTTCCTTAGCTTACTACGAGGGCGCATTAAGATTTAAGTGTGTGTGTGGGGGGGGGGGGGGGTGGACTTGCTTGTGTGTTGTTTTTTTTTTATTTGTTTATGCCTCCCTGTCTTGATTGTTTGTTTATTCTCTAGCTTGTTTGATTGCATTTATATTTGATGATAGTCGTTTATTAGTATGTTAATCCTTGGTATGTGGTATGAACGGTGGTAGGATTTAGATTGATTCGACTCTTGATTAGGCTTGTTTAGTGGGGCATGTTATTTAGGTAACTAACTTGTGCTCAATCATGATTTGGATTATGAGTGATACTCCATTGTCATTTACGTGTCTTATTCTCTTATTGTCTAAAAAAATGAATAAAAAGAAGGGTGTAATAAGTTGTCGAGTTAAGTTCATGGGCTCTACTCCTCTTATCTTTGATAATGAGTATGGTAAACCACATTGGGATATTCGATGAGATTCATTGAAGTTTATACCCAATGATTATTAATGCCCTTAAAACGTTCTTGCTCGCCTTCTTAACAAAAAAAGAAGAAGAAATATAGAAAGGAATTTGACTTGTTGAGTGCTAAGGAGATGTGAGATGTGTGTATATCGTAATTGTACTTGTTAGATGGTTTAGTTCACGGGCAACACTACGAGCTTAATTAAGTGACTATGTTTGATTGAGAGTTGAGTCTAGTTTAGGCCTAATATGTATGTTTGGTTGTTGAGGCTTGCATGTTGATTTTCTACTCGACTCAAATGTGTGTGTGATTATATTTTTGCTTGAGGACAAACAAATGGTTAAGTGTGTGTGTGTGTGTTTGGGGGGGGGGGGGGGGGGGGGTTGGGTGTGTTTTTTTCGTGTTTTGCACGACTTTTCGAGTCTCGTTTCATAGCTTTTAATTCATTTTATATATATTTTGGTTCGTATTTATACCCGGTTTCCGTAATTACATGTAGATTGTTTGGTGTGGAAATTGGCGCGAAATGGAGTTGTAACTATGAAGCTTGGATAGCATAGGATTAAATTTCATCTCAATAGGAGTCTGTAATCGCAAACGAATCCAAAATCGGAGTTCAAACGAGGGAGAACGGGCCGAAATAAAATCGTTGCGCGCAGGAGAACCAGTGGTCCAGCGCCGACTGGACCTGCATTTCGGCCGAGATAGAATGCTCGCCCCAGCTCCCGCTGGGCTCTCCGTGGGCGCTGGGCGCAACTTTTAGATGCGATTTTTATTATTTAAACTCATTTTTAGACGTATTCTTGCACGCCTTTCATATTTTCTCTTCTAAAAAACCTTTGAACACATTTTTGAGTTGATTCCATTGTAATTTCGCCTCGGGACGACGGATTGAAGACAAGTTTGACGCTCAATATAAGATTCTATCTTAGTAAGTTTTATTTAATTCTTATCTTTAATTGTTTTTATGGATTGAATTGTCATTCTCTACCTGGAGTTTAGAATTTTTTTTAATTATTTATTGATTGTTCTTGATTCATGCTTTGTGGTTTTACTTGTGCTTATTTAATTGAGATGATTGGCCACCATTTTTCATTATTTATTTTTTGGTTGAGATCGAGAGATAACTCCAACATAGAACTTGGTTAAATCATTAATAATTCCAAATCGGAGACGTATGAATTATATTCGTTATTGATATGTAATTTTCTTTCTGAATTTTTTGGTAAATCTAACATATTTAATTATTAATTAGACATAACTTAAGAGACAATGCAAGAAATTATGACATGAGCTACTATATCTTTAATTCAATAAAGATATTTTATATGAAAAAACTTAAAAATACATATCAAAATCAATAATTTATAATAAGATTGCTAAATACTATTTAATATTTATTACATATGAATTCCATATAAAATCTAAGAAGAAAATTTAAGTTATCATAAACCAATATAATATAAAGTTGTAGAATTATAAGAATTGTCATAGACAAAAGATATAGAGATAAACAACTTATATCTTATTTGCTTTAGCGTATTACAAAATCCAGACACGAGGATGAGGTATTATATTTCGAGCAGTCATAAAATTATAATCCAAGGTATGAAATAATTGTACAATTCCTTATACCATTCAAAACATTATATAAGCAATATGGTTCTCATTTAAGGACTTGATAAGTATGTAATAATGCAAACCATGCAAGATATAGAAAATGCAGTTCCCACTTTAAATGGACTTATTTTTTATTATATTATCTGTCCTAATCGAACATAATTAAATCGAATATCATCGTTAAATTTGAGTTTGAGTTATTTGAAATTTTGATTTCGACTTGAGTTCTATACGAGTTTTATAAACCAACCTCAAATTTGGTTTGACAATTAAAAATCAATCTTAATTATGAATTTCTTTATTAACCAATCGTTTGTAATTAATTTAAAATGTTTGTACCTATGTTATGAATTTCTTGAACGTACATATATGTAAGTCTCTGAATCAACCACCAACATTAATTTCCTATATATTGCCAAAATAGAAAATACAATCTCTATATAAATCAATCGATACAGTAAATATTAAACAAACTTTATATATAAAATGAAGATAATGTAACAATTTTTTGTTGCAACATATTGATATCATTTTGCACTAACATTTTCTCAACTTTGAGTAAATATAAGATCCTATTTTCAACAAAAATAGGTGGTTGATGTCTTGGAATGGTAAATCACAAAATCTATAGAAAGGGTGGCCACATACTTGGGAGATACATTTTCCTATTTCTTTGCTTGATAGCATCAATTATGGTTAATAATAATAATAAAAAAAAAAAATCTACCAATACATAACAAACTTGATGACACATTTGAACATTAATAAAACGAAATAAAATCCCACTTAATATTAGAGAAAACAAGAAATTAAAATGAAATTAAAACAAAGAAAGGGACCAACAACCTAATATCATCTTGAAATAAATCAATCACCACTTTCCACTCAAGAGCAAAATAGTTTAGTTCCCTTTTTCAGAGCCTGCACAATAATACAATTTCTCCATCAAAAATCAAAGTTAAATGAATAAATATATTTATATGTATTAAGACACTGCTAATATAGAATTAAAAATTATATTTATATAATTAAAAAGAAATATAAAAGGAAGTTTGGAAAGGGAAAATTAATTAATTACCATGGAAAAGGATGATCAGTCTTTTGTGATGGCATAGACTGCGTATATGATTCCAGGTATATAACCAAACAAGGTCAGCAGTAAACAGATCCAGAATTCAATCTGTACCATAAATAAATATATAAATTATACTATATATATTAATTTAATATACACAAATTGTTTATTTAATTATTTCCTACATGATTGAATTATGATTGTGCAAAACCCATTTTTATTAGCAAAAACTGAAGTATTATGAAAATCAGAATATATACCTTGCACCCAAACATGAGGAAGACACCAAGAGGAGGCAAGAAAATTGCTACTAAAATATCAATAAAAGCTGATGTGCCCATTTCTCTTGAGGGATTAAATTGGATTCAATTAATTATTACCAGAAGGAAATTTGAGAGGAGAATGGAAAAGATTTTGCAATAATAATGTATAATAGTGAAGGGATTGGGTATTTATAAGTATAAACACACACATACAAAGTCTAAAACAAAGTAGAGATGGAACTGAACTGGGATCATAGCTAGGTTGCTGCTACGTGGCCCTAATTTATTGGTGGAGGCTCATCTAAATTAATTTACTTTTGAATATTTCTCCTTTTCATGTGATTTACAGATAAGTAATTACGTGTGAATTGAAGGGATTGGAATTAGATGCTGATGATAGTGTACATCTCTATTTATAGTTGTCAAATCCTCAGATCGAATTATGATTGAGTCAACCTGATAACAATCCGAACTGCTAAGGTTAAATTTGAATCCGATCTATTAAGATTTTGTTGAACTATAACATGAACTTGATACGAACACAATAAAACTCGACCCTATATAACCCATTAATTGACAGCTCTAGCCCTGCTCTCATTATTAATTACCTTCTATTTTGGCATTCTATTGACATGTTTTCATGAGCTTTCACGTTAGATTTGGGAGTTGCATGCATAAGTTTTGATCCAAGTATTTTACAAGTAACATTATTGGTGATTAGGGGATCCTTAATATAAGTAATGCATATCAATATATTAATTATCGATCTAAACTAGAAGAAAAAGAATTGATTAACGCGAAAATTAGTGAAACTTACTAATAGTTGAATTAGTCTATTTAATTAAAATATAGAAGTCGGTTCTTCTTCTAGCAAAGTCTAGTGTCATCTATTTAAGACAATTAATTGTTGGATAAAATCAAGATAAAAGGGGAATAGAATGTTTTGACATTATAACAAAGTGAAATAAATGTAGAATGTTAGAGTTACAACAAAACTAAATCGAAATATATACAAATTTGTAAAGTCGAGTCGAGAAAGGTCTCTTTCTGCAAGATGAGATATGCCCCAACTAGTGCTCATGGTTCGGCATATAGTCCCCAAAGATAAAACGACTACGTCTCTCTTTAAATCAGCACCAAAATTTGAAAGGGCACTGGCGAACTTGAGAAGAGAGAGAACCGAGGAGACTATGAAGCTCCTATAAACTAGTATGAGAATATGATTTAAAAGAGAGAATAGAGAACAAATGTTTGGTGTGTTCAAATGAGCTCCCAAACCTCTCTTTATATAGCACCATGGGGAATATCAAGGGTCACAAATTAAAAGTCATACATAAATTCTCATTACTAATGATAATGTGAAAGACCAAAGGTCATGTGCTTCCAACATTTAGATGAGCTTCAACTTTTGGGCCTAATAGTCTCCGATAAAATGAGCCCAAAATATTCAAAATCTTCCACAATACATTTTTCACTCATCGAGAAAATCGATTTTGAAACATTTCCGACTATTTAGTTATTAAATAATTAAATATACACCGGTCAAATTAATTAAGAACCATACAAATTTAAAATCAATTAATTTCCAACATTAATTAAGTTTGTGTTGGTTAAGATATACTATTACGATTCATTTCTTAATCTTCCATTTTGCAGCAAATACCTTCATTATTAGTGAGACTCATAACAGTTAACACCACAGGATTGATAAAAATATATAAGAATGACATCAATACTACATTATTAGCCAAAAGAATGACACGAATAATTAGAAGATAAATTAAACCATCCAATATGATAATAAAATATGATAGATTATAGTAATAAAATATGATGTTAATAATCAAATAAGTTGAAGATAATAAATCAATATATTATTAATACCATTATGATTCTAATTCTACGTAGCATTCTCAAATCACTTTATTATATTTATCTAAATTCTCATAATTTTGGATTAAAAAATTATATTAATCATATATAATATTATATATATATATATTCTTATTTCTATGTATGCATAAAATATTTATGTTATATTTTTATATCTATGTATATCATATATTGTATTATATACTACATCATAATTAAGTCAATCTAATATCATATATATATATATATATGATATTGATCGAGTATGAGAAATCATGCATTAATTTGCTTAATTTTTTAGTTTAACAACTCTAATTATATATTTTTTGGTGTGTTCAATTTTTATAGACATTACATATATAGGTTGGGTTGATCATATGTTAGAATAATTAAAAAAGAAATTAAATATTTTTCATTAATAATATTTTCAATAAATAATATATAATCTTTATATATATATATATATATATATATATATCCTATATTAGATTATATATTATTTCAAATATAAAGAAAATTTATAAAGTTTATAAAAATAAGAGTTCACATTATTTAAAAAGATTTTTTAATATATATAATTTATTACATATTCATGATGATTATAACATACTTTTAATTATTTTATTATTCAAACAATCAATATATATTTTAATATAGATAATAAAAATTGAAGAATCGTATTTTTTTACTAAAATAATAATATATAAATATAAAATAGTATATAACCTTCTTATTTAATTATATATTTTATATATTATTTCATATTTAATTATCATTTTCATTAATATAAAACATATTTAATGGTATATATATTTCAATACCTATTTGAGAATTCAATCAAATTTATAATTTTTTGGTCGTGTATCATTATTAGAGAATGAAATTGAGCTTCATCATTACACAAATATTAAGTTATATATTAGTGAGTAAATATTTTAAATCTATTTTATTATACTTTGCAAGTTATGAATCTAAAATGTGAGAGAAACGAGACCAAAAATGGATAAAACAACATCCCCACACACAACACCTTGCTTGTCCTCAAGCAAGTCTAAGCTCAACACAATACGGGGATTTCAAAACAAGAAGCAAGTTTAATTATGCAACAACAATCAAATTCATCACGAGTTCACGGAAGGGATAATAAGACTATACATCAATCACCATTACGTTCGAAGGTGCAACTTCAATCCGATCAAACTCAGCAACATATGCAAATCCGATTTTTTTAATTACTCAAAAGCTAGACTTTGAATTTTATCTTTTCAAACTCAATTGTTTAAGAACCAAACCGCATAGAATTTTTAGTGATATATAGAACATTGGTCACTAGGTGTGATCTTCGGATAAACCGAGTATCCTAGCTTGGTTTCCCATACCCATTCCTCGAATTCAAAATTTCCTTCGATTTCATAGAGGAAGAGGGGTAGAGTTCTTATCACCTATTCAAACAGTTCAAGAGATTCAGTTTCAATTATTAAGGCCGTTCGAGCCAAATATTCGGAAAGAGTGGGTTATATGACCAAAAGTCACGAGATATGAACATTTAGAGGTTATCTAAAGTGTTCTCGTGTGGTTTCCCATACTCATGGTTTCCAGAAGAGCAGAAGCCTCCCAACTCAATCTCACAAACAACACAATTAACAAACAAGTCTAGCCAAAAAGCAATCTCAACCAAATTCACAAAGTTACGAGCTATAACATCAATTCATCACACAAAGAGTAACCCACGACAGTTATGATCAAAATACAATGCTCATACCTAATCGATAACTCACAACGGCAATTCATGTCATCAAACATAATTAACAAGTTCTCGTCAAAATCAATCTCTAATCATATCAAGCTCCAAAAAGCAATTGGACAAACATGTATGCACAACTACATAAGTCTAAAAATACGCCTCATACTACAAATTCATGCATGCACACACCCCCTCAACATAGAGATAGCAATGTCCTCATTGCTACTATAAGAACAAGAGAGAGAGGGAAATAGACTACCTGATGCGGGATGATGCGGCGGTGATGAAGCTTGAGTAGTTGTAGAGAGCCATACCTACAAGAGAGACACCAAAAGAAACCAAAGCAACAATAAAACAAAATAAAAGAACTAAATGAAAACAACCCAGACACACACAAAAAGGAAAAGAAAGAAAAGCATACTAAACATCAGTAAGAAGTCACTACTGATCTGGTGGTGGAGGAGGATCAAAAAGAGCCCAACTCAACCACTGAGCATTTAGCTCGGCAATCCGGCGGTTGTTCTCGACAACCTGTTGCTCTATCCTACGCTGACTCGCTATCATCGAGGTGCTTTACCCTCTAAAGTCATGGTAGAAAGTACGAGCCATGGAGGGTGAATAACGTCGAATGGAGTGAGCTGAAAATTTCGTCGGAAAGTAGCGGTGGCGGCAGCGAGCAGGTGGCGTCCGACGATGGTGGTAGGAGTCTCCGGTGGGTGGAAATGAGTGGCTGTGGATCAACCGAGGGCTAGTGACTGCTTTGACCTCAACTTCTGATCTGAAGCTCTCTTTCAAACTGGAATCTTGCACAACAGAGGTCTCGGCCAAAGTATCAATAGAATCAATAAATGCACAATCTTCAATGGAACTAACAGAGGTCATAGCCTTTTGCTTATGCACAGAAAATGAAACTGACTCTCCTAACACTGACATCTTAATATTACCATTCTTAACATCAATCAAAGTGTTAGTAGTCGCCATAAAAGGTCTACCTAGCAACAAAGTATGATCACGCCCATTCTCATGCACATCACCTATCTCAAGAACAACGAAATCCATATGAACAATCAATCCACCAACACTAACTAGAATATTCTCAATAATACCTCTAGGATATCTAACAGAACGATCAGCTAACTGCAAACTCATGCGAGTGGGTTTCAACTCTCCTAACTCTAATTCTTTAAAAATTGAGTAAGGCATGAGATTGATACCAGCACCTAAATCGAGCATACCTGTCACAGTCTTACCATTCCCTAGAGCGATGAGGATGACAAAACTACCCGGATCTCGCAACTTTTGTGGAAGAGGCTGCTGCATGATAGAGCTGGCTACCTCGAACACCATCACGGACTCATCATCAACAAATCTTCTCTTCTTGGAGGCAAGCTCTTTGAAGAACTTGAGGTAGGATGGAACATTTCGAATGACCTTCAATAGGGGCAGATTCACACGCACTTGAGAAAGCATTTTGTAGAAGTCCTTGAATTGTTGTTCCAGCTTCTCATTCCTCAGTCTGCTCGGGAAGAGAATTGGTGTCTTGTACGGGTTGGCCGTTTTGTGCAACTGAGTAGCTGGCTGCTCCTGCTCCTTTCCTTTCCCAGAATCCTCCACCTCTTTAGTCGGCTCATCCTCCGGCATAGCCACCTTGTTATCGACTTGCTTGCCACTACGAAGGACAGTAATGGCCTGAATCTGCTGCGCTGAGTGCCCCTGCCCGGGTATCTTTCCAGTCTGTTGCTGCTGCTGCATTTGATTGACAGCTCCTGAGATTTGCCCGACTTGACTCTCGAAGCGTTTGATAGTAGCCTCTTGAGCCTCCCGAGCCAGTTTTCTTTCTTTCATGAAGGCTGCAAGACTGTCCTCTAGAGATGGTTTAGGCTGGGCTGATCGCGGTGCAGACGGGAACTACGACTGGAACTGAGGCGTCGGCGGCTGCTGATAAGGAGGCGGCGGCTGCTGATAAGGTGGAGGAGGTGGATAATACCCTGACTGGGGTGGTTAATATGACTGCTGCGGATAATACCCCTGCTGTGGTGGGTAGTACTGCTGTGGAGGTGCTCGTCGGATCGGGAAATTCGAATTTTGCCCTTGATTTGGCCCCTTCCAGGTAGAGTTATTCTGAGCTCTCCATCCTGAAGTCTGCTGGACTGGATGTTGCTCGAATGGCGGGCGTGGCGGGAAGCCTTGTGCGGCATAGACTTCCGCCTCTCCTTCATAAGTCATATCTGCCATCCTGGTGCATTGATATTCATTATGTGTCAGATCACCACAAATTGAGCACGGCTCAGGTGTGGGCTCGTGCTTCGCTATTGCAGGGGGCTTACTCATCTTCAACTCTTGGAGTTCTCGCATCATATCGGCCATCTGCTTCTTGAGGTCCGGGCTGACTCCAATCTCTCGAACTTCCACTCTCTTGGATCGGGAGATTTTCTGCTGCAAATTAGTGGCAAGTGTCTCGAAAATCTCAATTGCTTCATCGGCTGTCTTCTCAGATATATTTTCCCCAGCCACTGTATCCACCATGAACTGATAAGTGTGTTGCAACCCATTGTAGAAAATCTGCCAAAGAAGTTCAGGCACGATCTGATGGTGCGGGCACTGCTGCTGGAGCTTTCTGAATCTCTCTAGGGCCTCGTGAAAAGGCTCGTCAGGCTCCTGAGCAAACTGCATGATCTGAAGTCGGATCTACTGCGCCTTGTGGTTCGGATAGTACCTGAGCAGAAATGTAGTACTCACCGCCTTCCAATTAGGTAACGATCTTGCTGGAAGGGAGAGATACCACGACTTCGCCCTATCCTTGAGTGAATAGGGGAAGCACTTCTTGAGCAACTCATTCTCAGTGATAGTCTGGAGTGGAATAGACTGGACAGCTGTGCAAAATTCCCTGATGAAGAGGAGTGCGTCTTCGTTAGGTAGCCCGTAGAACGATGGAAGCAAGTTGATGTGGTTATGCTTCAACTCATAGTTCCTCCCCGTAGCCGAGAGCACGATAGCGGATGCGGTTATGCCATATTTCGGCCTGGCAAAGTCTCCGAGTTTCCTAGGGGCTTCGTTTTCCTCGGCCATTATTACTAGTTGTTCTTCGAATAATGATGCGAGGTTGACAACGTCCCTAAATCGCTCCTCAAGCATGACTTCTCTTCTATTGATGTTGTCAATGTAGGGCACCAACTCCTGTCTCAAGCTTCGGCGACCTAGCATACACAAACCGAAAGAAGATCAAACGCACCTTGCGGGAGCAACGGAATAAATAAAAATAAAAGAAAAATAAAAAGCAATACAAATAAATGCCTAAAGCCTTCCCCAGCAACAGTGCCAAAATTTATTTCAAGTTATTTAAACCTTCAGTACGTGGCGTTGTTTAGACCAGACCCACTGTCCGAAAAAGGGACTCAGTAACGGGCACGAGGAATATTTCCAGCCGATATACTTCCAATTTATTTTATTAAATTGCTCGCAAGAGTACGACTTCGTTATAGATTAATAAGTTGACCATAAGTCGTATTCTCAAGGAAGGCTAAACAGAGCTTTATCTATGTTGCAGAATAGAAAGTAATTAAAAAGAAGGGGTTTTGATATTTTAACTAATCTAATTAATCTATCTAGGCGAATGAAATTAAAGAATTTAAAATACGAATTACCTAGGCAAAAATTAATAAAGCGATTAATTCTTAAATCTAAGAACAAAGAATTAAGAAAACTGAATTTAAACATGCATTGAATTGATTAATTAACATGATTGAAGGGTTTGTATTAATGAATTGGAAATCAATCAAGAAAAGAGCAGAAAGAAAATAGATTATAAAGCTATAAAGAAAGCAGTAAAAGAACTCACGAATGTAAAAGGTAAATAATGCATTAAAGTACTCCGGGTTTGAATCACGAACTAATCCACAACGAAATTGAAAAACGAACGGAATGGAAATATAGACTAATGGTGTTTTCTCTCGTGGTCTAAACCCTCAAAAGTAAAGTAAAAAAAACGTCAAAGAAGTAGTCGACGACGCTGGTTTAAATAAGGGCTTAAAATTCCCGCCAGGGTAGCGCTCGCTAGGGGCCAGCGCTCGCTACCCTGGCTCTCTATTCAATCTTCACACGTAGGGGGCCAGCGGCCGCTAGGGGGGGTAGTGGTCGCTAGCCCCCCTCTCAGTCCGTATTGCAGGGGGTAGTGAGAGCTAGGGGGTAGCGCTCGCTATCCCCACGCTAGGTTGTGGGAAAATCCATGGGGGTAGTGATCACTAGTGGGTAGTGACCGCTACCCCCTTGTTCTGCCTAAGAGACCTAGTGATCACTAGGGGGTAGTGATCACTACCCCTACGCAATGTCTTCACTCCTTTTTCACGCCTTTTCGTCTCGTTTCTCTTTTCGAGTCTTGCTACTTCGTTTTTGTCGATCATAACCTACAATGCAACATATAGAAGACCAAAATATCAATCCGAACAACAATAATCAACATTATGAATCTAAAATATGAGAGAAACGAGACCAAAAACGGATAAAACAATGGTTTTGCCATAGAAATAATAATGTTTGTTAAAAGACGGTGATTGCCTACTACAAAGAGAAATTAGTTCATTTAATTATAGTCATTAAGATAAATAAAGTATATTTACAGAAAAGTGGCTATTATTTACTTAATTCTTGGAGGTGTTGCTACTATGGTATATTAACACTAATATATATCACCTTAACATTAATTTATGAAGTTCTATTTGTACTATGAAACTAAAATCTCCACTTAAATTTAAGGAAAATAATAAAAAAAAATAAATTAAATAAGAATTTTCGCGGATAAAAACAATGACTAAACACTTTGGCACATTACATGAAATGCGCAAGGATTAAAAAAGTCTGTAATATGAATAGTGTAGTGATAATTAAGAAAAATAGTAATTAATCATTTGTTTGGTACGTAAAATTAAAAAGTTTTTTTATTAATGTATTTTTGTGTACTATTTATTTTATTATTTTCATTACTGTATATTTCTAAATGGTTCGAATATGTGATTAATCATAATTACTTGTATATCTTAGTATTTAGAAAATGGTTATATTCAATATTAAAATTATCACAAGTAAATTAGGTGTGCTAGCTTGAAATGAAGATATTTGCACTAGTTTCTTTCATGGCGACAACATAGGTGGCAAAACCCTCAAGAAAGGTTCTTCGAAAAATAGGATATGCACAATTAATGAAGAATATCGGCTGGAGAGAAACATGTAATAAACGAGATGAGTTTTGAATATCTTAGGATATGCCCAAATATAGTACACCGTTCTAGTAAATAAATATAAACAATCCAACATCTCAGCTGAATAGTTACATAATAACGAGTTTCATTATTATAAAGGGTCTTTAAGATAACATATATTACTACCAAATGCTAAGATGAAATATGATTATTAATATTATCTTGCTTCGTCTTATTTATCAAACACTGTCACTGTTTTTGCACATTGTTGCCTTCAAATCAAGTTTCTCATCGAACTCGACTATCCATCTGGCCCATTTCTGTGGCTATTTTACTTCAACTTCAGTAGTCTTTGAATTGTTATATACTGAAGGTTTGATTTTGACTTATTTTCACTCTGTTTAGCATTATTTTGGATACGTTTGCGGCTTACAGAGGTGTACTTTAACATTTCATTTTAATTAATTCTTTATCTTTAAAATACGAAAACCCAAAAAATAAAAAACTAAACGAAAAATCAATATTAAATTGAAAAAAAATTCAAAATAAATATAAAAAGCAACTAAAATGCGATTCTAATATATAACTAAAAATCACCTAAAATGATACATTTTGTTTTTCACATGACCATGCAATTTCATATTATCACATGACCCTATATTCTATGTTATATTCTAAGTTAAGGATGTTAATTGGGTCAGCCCACTAGATTTCAAGCTAACTCACTAGAATTGTCAATTTATTCAGTTCAGACTCAATCAGGTTGAAAATTTACAACCCTAACTCTAAACTTTCAGTTTTCGAACTAGCCCACCGTACCAATCGGACTAAAATATTTATGAAAATGTTTAACATATATGTATATTTTTTATGATTCTATATTTAAAAAATATATACATATGAAAAATATAACAAATAAAATAAAATTTTTAACATAGTTAAATATTAAATTTAAATATAAATAAATTAAAAAAAGGTAATGATATTGAGATAAAATTGTGTCATAATTATTTTTTTAAGTGATTGATAAATTGATGGGTATGATAAATACAATTTTTGTATAGAAAATCAAATGTATTGTGTAAATACTATTATTTTATTTTTTTCATTCGGTTAATTGGGCCAACCCACTTGGTTTTCGGGCTAATCCTATCGGGTTTGAGTTGTTTTCGATCCAACCTATTCAGACTAAAACATATTTCGAGTTATAAATTTTAAACCATAACCCTCCTCGATTTCAGGTTAGTGTTTGAATCAACCCGCATTTTCGAGCCAAATTGACATCTCTATCTATGTTAAACATCCAAATCCTTAAAAGTTATTCTATGTTGGACCCCAGAAAAAATTGCGTATATTAAGTTGGTCGTTGCAAAATCAATGCACCTTCACAATTTATTTTCTAGTTCGTGCAAGTAATCTATGAATTCTATCACCAAAGTACACTCTCTAGTCTCTATACAAGAAAATCCAGATCAAGACTTAAAAAAAAAAAACGAAAAAGAAAAAGAAAAAGAAAAAGAGAATGAATTCAAATTACTTTTGTCAACTCTAGTTTGCTTCTTCCAAGAGTAAGACTGAAACTTTTTTGAAATTAAGAAAATTATTCTCTTTTGGGAGGTTGAAGCCACAATCGGCGCTAGTTAGAGTATTTTCAATGGGGGACTCTCTCCTAAGAGTATCCACAATAGTGTTATTTATAGTGTATGTCAAATGTGCTATACATTATTAACTAACAATTTTTTTTAACTATCTTAATTTTTTTCTTTATGGTGTTATCTTCAATTTAACTATTTGATGAACCCCACAATCATAATACTAATAGAAAATAAAAATACAAAATACAAAAGTTTGAAGTAATTTGAAGCAAATAAAGTTGGTTGGGCTCAACTTCATTTTCCTACCTACATAGCATTTTTGTGCTACCTCAAAACATCACTCCACTATGGCACTACCTCTTCCAAGTCACCAATTTCCCCAAAACACACACTCATAGTGGATGTTCTAAAGGCTCTTGTCGTCAATTTCGTAAATAAATAAAAAAAATTGTGTGCGGTCGATAATTTTTAGAGAGGTTGTGTTGGTTGGTAGCAGTGAGGGCTTTCTACTTGGGGCTGTCTACTTTAATTTAGAATGATTTAATATGGGAAAAATATTATTAATTTTAATTTGTTAATTTAAATTTTTAATATAAAATAAATAAATAAATGCCAAAATAAATTAAATATTTAATTTTTGATTAATATTTTAATTTATTTAAATAAATAACATTAAAATTAAAATAACAAATTTTAGAAATTAAAATTTATGAAAATTTCATTAATTTTAATTTCAAATACAAAATACAAGAAATTGAAATACGAGAATTTTAAAACACACGGAATTAAAATAAAAGAAACGAAACTAAAAAACATACTTAATCTAAAGAATCGAATCGAGCGTAGATTTCTTCGATTAAATCACGCTCAAGCATCTCGTGAGCACGCCTATCTCGGAGGTTGGCTGAACGCTCCATGTAGTCCTTGAATTTATCGTTGACACCACGAATAGCTTCTTCGGGTGGAGTGGAGGAGGAGCTTGCTTCGAACTCCGGTCCCCAACTAGTCGCATATGGACATTCGTCTTCAATAATCATGTTATGCAAAATAATGCAAGTATACATGATGTCGGATAAATGCTCACAAAACCAAAGGCGTGTCGAGCCTCTAATGATTGTCCATCTAGATTGGAGTACTCCAAATGCTCGTTCGACGTCCTTGCGTGCCGCTTCTTGCATAACCTTGAAAAGAGACCATTTCTCGTCGGTGGGCGTCGACATTGATTTGACGAAAGTCGGCCAACATGGGTAAGCGTCGTCAGCTAAATAATACTCCATGTTGTATTGTTTGTTGTTGGCCTTGAACGTAACACGAGGCGCTTTCCCATTGAGCACGTCGTTGAACACGGTAGACTGGTTGAACACGCAAATGTCGTTCGCCGATTCGACGACGCCGAAGAAAGCGTGTCATATTCATAGATCTTGGGAGGCGACCGCTTCGAGCATGATAGTTGGGTGACCTTTATCGGTACGTGTATAAGCCCCACACCACGCCATCGGATAATTTTTATACGCTCAATGCATGCAATCGATGCTACCGAGCATGCCAGGGAAATCGTGCTTCTCTCCGTGAAGCTCTATTAGGCGTTGGATATCTTGTTGGTTGGGCTATCTCAAATATTGAGACCCAAAAGCCTCAATAACAGCACGACAAAAAAGTTTGAGGCATTCGATGCCCGTTGACTCGGCGACTCGAAGATACTCGTCGTATTGATCGGCGACACCTCCATTTGCAAGTTGTCGGATTGCAACCATGCAATTTTGTAGTGGCGTGAACCCTTGACGGCCCGTAGCATCCGGCCGTTGTCGAAAGTATTCTTCACGATTCTCCAATGTCGTGACGATGCGGAGAAATAACTCTATCCGCATACGAAACGGACGTCGAAAAAAATTGTCTCCGAATGTTGGATTTTGGGAGAAATAGTCGTTGTATAGACGTATGGAGGCGGCCTCTCGATCCCTCTTGATAAAGGCTTTTTTTTGACGTTGCTCGTCGGATGTGTCGAGTGATGCTAGATATTGATAACCCGCCTCCATAAAATTATTTGCTAGTTGCAAAAATTGAACATTAATTTCGTCGTCAGAATCGGAAGAATAAGACATTTTGGAGAGAAATATGAGAGATAATATAGATGAAGAGTGGATGAAGGTGTATGAAGAATGAAATGAAGTGTGGTATTTATAGATGTAGATAATTTAAATAATTAAAAATTAAAAAAATATAATTTTATAAAAAAACGAAAAAAAATAAAATAAAAAAGGGTGGGGACTCGGGAGTCCCCCACCCACAGCGGCACTTCACTAGCGGCCTCCGGCGCCGAGCGCCTGCCTCGCCCCCCAAAACTCCCGAGGCTGCTGCCCGCCTCCTGCCCGCGGCCTCCCGTGCCCCTGCTGCTGCGGATGCTCTTAGTGATTGTCATTTTCGGGAATGTCTTATTATTTTGAACTTAATTACGTTAGTTTACATTAGAAGTGCGGTGAGTATATACGAAAATATTTTTCATTTATGAGATTACTGGTTTGTTTTATCGTGATTTAACCGAACTGTGAGATATGATGTAAATATAGAAACACTGAGACACGAAATTGGTAACTCTGTTCGACGAACACGCCTATGTCTGAGGGGCTTTGAACCGAGAGAACAATCCACTATAATGAATTTCGGAGATACAAAAAATTCTTACACTTGGATTTTTTCTTACCCGTTTACACTCACCTAAGTGAAGTTGAAATTGAGTCCACACTACTCGTGACTCAATTGAGTCAACGATTCACAAATTGATAGCTAATTCTCTCACAAGGTTCCTCACACACAAGCCCAATATAAAAGTAAATAAATAATTACATTGTTTAAGCTCTTAAATAAAATCAAATTCACGGCTACGGGCGTGTGGAACGACCACCTTTAAATGTATTTGATCATCTCTTTATATATGCATGTTTAATTTGTTGTTATAAATCTATAGAGATATACTTTATTTGAATTTGAAACATCGCCAATTTATCCGTCTCAGTTTAGGAGGCAGTTGCACTACAAAAAATGAATTATATTGCAACGAAATAGTGACGGAAAAATTTTCTGTTTCTAAATTATAACGGAATAACAACGTAATTGTTATGGAATTGTTATTAAATTTTAGTAACGAAATTAATTACGGACTTATCCGTTATTAAAAAATTAGTAACAGAATTTTTCGTTACAATTCCGTTACTAAAATTGAAGAAATCATTCGTTTCGAAAATTCCGTTACAATTCTGTTGTTATATATAGTAACGAAATATATTTTGTTGTTAAATTTTTTAGTAACCATTGATATTATTACGAATAAATCCGTTACAAATCCTTTAATAAATAACGGAATTTCTTGTTTTAGCAACGGAAAATTCTGTTGCTAAAATATTTTTTTTTGTAGTGTTGGTTAAAGATATCCCAAAATATTGTTGCTAAAAATTCAAATTCAAATTCAAACTTTCTGAAATTTCTCTAACTGAATCATTTTTTGCGCAATAAAACTAACTTTGAACCATGTTGCATTATTATACATAAATCGCCAAAAACAGTGTATTATAGATACGCTAACAATTTCGTTCTAAATACTTATGTGTAATACTCCTAATTACCTCATGCATATACCATTTCATTTATTGAACATGTTGTAAATTGACAAATATAAATGAGGGTTAATGGTTTTTAATTTATATAAACTTTTTTCGCATTTTTAATTTTAAGATGAATTTTAATTTAAAATATTGAGTAAAATTCATGATTTTTTTTTTATAATTACTTAATTTTTGACACGAGTTCGATTTTATCCAAAATCAAACATGACATGACAATATTTATTCAACATGAACATAAATTACTGATTTATAAATACACATATCTTTTATAGAATTTTAATTTAATATAAACTTTGAAACATTATGCAAAATATATGAACTTTGATAATTGCTTGATTTTTAACACGAGTTCAATTTTACCTCAAATCGAAATTGTTATGCCACTACTTATCCAACATGGACATAGAGAGTCAAATAAATAGGACCACGAGCTATGTGTTTTCTACTACAAAAAATACGAGATATCTGAAATATCAGATACCCGATTTTTGGATAGACACCCCTAGTCATGTGTTCTCTACTCCAAATCGAATCCTCAAAAATCGCATGTGAAGAGAATGATAATGGTGAAACTTCAGGATTAGGAAGTGAATTGACTTTAACGAGTCTCAATAACATGTTAATTAATTATTTGTGTCCATATTTTACTCTTATTAACCAATATGATGTGATTATGATATATGTTTTTTTTTCTTCTTTTAGACTATGAAACTATTGCATTTTGTGATTTCGTTGGAAATCTTTCTACTCATTGATAAGTTTTTTAAATAGTACGTCTTTCTTCGTCACCACCATTAAATTGGTAAGTGTTTTATTTAGAATCTTTCATATATTCATAATTTTGATTGCACTATATTCGACTTCCTGCGATGATAATTAGTGTGGTCAACATTTTTGACTCGATGTAGCTCTTATATATATAGTTATAATATCGGTACTTAAATATTTAAGATTTGTAGCACGAATGGTATAGTACTTGCTCTACAAATATAGCGGTCTAGCGTCCTGATTTTGATTCTTGATAGAATTGCTATATAATTTTTTAACCCAACGTATTACATGATTGTTAACTTTAAATTCTAGTATTTTTTTCTTAATTTTTTCTAATTTTATTCTTCGTCCTTGCATCTTTTTTTTGGCGTATTTGTGTTAGGTTGTCATTGTATTTTCGAGGAGACGAAAAGTCTCCCCAGTGCTGTCATCTTCCGGTTTAAGGATGCATTTTAAAATTACAGTTACTCAAATCATATTTACGAACATCTGTCTCAAGAAAGATATAAAAAAATATTAAAAAAATAAAAAATATAATTAAAAAACTATTATTAAAAAAAATATTTTAAAATTTGCACGGAGCCTCGTTTAAATTTGCCCCGTCCTTGTAATTAATTTTGAGAATTAATGCAAAAGGAAATTTAATATTAAAAGAAAAATAATAATAATCTATTTATTTTATTTCATTAGTTTCACTTTTTTGACTAAATTTAATGGGAACTAATAAAGTGAGACGAGAGTACGAGTCATGTATTTGATAATGTAGCAGAACAGAGCAGATAAATTAATAAATGCATGATGGGCTGTAACGAGAGCAGGGAAGGTATTATATATTTATTTTATAGCATTAATTACATTACAACCCTGACTCTGAGTATATAATTCTGCATGTTTATGCACTGAGTTATTTAATTTCACACTATTGTTACAGTCGTCATTGAAGGAGCTTCAACTGTTGTTTGAATTCATAAATGTAGTTGATGAGTCAGGTGGGAAATTGCAATAATCATGCAAAATTATTAAGTTGCATTAATTTAGATGCACGACCGTGAACTATATACATCACAATATATAGTTGTGTCATATGTGTTGATGGGGTGGGATGGGATGGGATGGCATGGGATGTTGTAAAAACTAAAAACAATTAATTCAATGGGAGGGAGCATGAATGAGATTGGGTTGATGATGCAGAAAGGACAGAAGAGGAAATATAGATGATGGGTCGGTTGGGGTCACTACACGTGAAGTGCGCGTGACAAATGCATGATATGTCTTCACCACCACCCAACACACCCACATCAACAAAACTCCATCAAGATCGCTTATTTGAATTCTGAACTGGGACCCGCACCTCCTAATCCTCTTCATCCATCACTTTGATTATTTTTCTACTTCTCCTTTCCTCTCTTTTCCATTAATATCTGCATTCATCTATATATAAAATGAAACAAGTCTTGATGGCAGATATTTTATCTTCTCATGGTGATATATGCTCATATTATTGGAAAACTCACAACAATATGATAAAAAGACAACAATATGATAAAAAGGGATGTAAAAGATTAAAATATATCTACTTAAAAATAAAAAAGATAAAATATTTTCATGAGCATGTGAGGAAGTTAATTATTTGTTCAATATTTCGTTTCACAAAATAATTATTATTACATCAACATATGAAAAAATTCCTTATATTATCATGTAATGTGAGTATTTTTTATCTTTTATTTTTAATTAATATCTATTATCCTTATTTAATAAAAATGGGTAATCTTACTCTAGCTTATTATAAAATATATTAATTTTAAATTAAATGAATAATTATGACTCCCAATTTGAAATGTCTTTTAGCCAATTCTCAACTCCTCGGGTTCTAGCCATGTGGCAGCTCTCTGAGTGCAACTTAATTATTTATATAAATAAATATTAATATTTAATGACCGAAAATTATGAAAATTTGGAAAATAAAATTTAATTTTTTTGTATTAGCTCTTGTAATTTCATGCTCCCGAGTTCCTAAATACATAATAATTTATTTTATCTAAAATTTGAATTTTAAAGGTAATTTATAATTTTTTTTATATTTAAAATTTCTGTAAAAATATTTAAATTATTATGGTTAATATAATAATAATAAAAAAAATATTTAGATAAAGTAAACGTCAGTGATGGAAGTAGAAATAAGATGAATCTTAAATTGCGCAACGTGAGGAGAGAGAAATGAATAGTTTAACTGACGTTGGATTAAGAGAAAGTCACTTATATGTAGTCTTACTTACTGTTAAGGGTGAGTAACGGTTCGATTCAATTAAAAATCAAACAAAAACTCCAAAATCAAATCAATCGAATTGTTTAAAAACTAAAATCAATCCAACTAAATTAATAAAAAATCAAAACAATCCAAACCGAAACTTAAAATTCTGTTTTCGGTTATCCAAAAATTCTAATTATATATTTTTTTCAATGATAAATTTGTTATAATTTGCACTTGAAAATTGATGTTCAAATTATTTAATTAAAAATTTGTTCGATCTTGCATATGATCATTTACGACATTGAATAAACATTGAGAAAATTAATTTATTCAAACACTTTCAATTTTTTTAAGTTTATCCGTTCATATTTTATGTCATTTGCTTACTTTCCTTTTTATGATATGTTTTAGTTTTATGCTAATTCTTTGAAATTTAGACCATGTGATTTTTTTTATAAATGAGATTTTGTAACATGTATTATTTATATTTAAATAGTTTATTTATTTATTACTCCCTCCGTCCACGAAAGAAGTTCCTAATTTTCCATTTTCGTCCGTCCACAAAATTTCTTCCTACTTTAAAATTTTCATTTATAGTAATTGGACCCACCACACTCTCTACATACAACTCCATTTAATATATTACATTAAGTGGGACCCAAAATCCACTAACTACACACAACACAATTTAAAACAATATATCAAGTGGAACCCTCATTCCACTCACTACATATCATCATTAAAGTCAAAAACACTACATAAAAACCCGCACCGGGTCAAACTAGGAACTTCTTTCGTGGACGGATGAAGTATAATTTATAATATAATATTTAATATATAATAAATTCGGTCAGTTCGGTTGATAACTGAACCATTTTACTAAAAATCGATCTGAACGTAAAAAAATTATATTCCTAAAAATTAAAACGAAAACAAATCCAAATATTTTAAAACCAATCCAAACCAATCAACCAACAATGGTTCGACTTGATTTTTAGGTTTGAATCGGTTTTATCTCACCCCTACTTACAGTTACAAGTAAAGCTAGCAAACGTAGTAGGATAGTCTAGCCCGACGGCCCCATAAGCTTTTTGTAATTTCAAGCCCACTCGAGCCCGCCCGAATGTTTTCAGGCTTAAAAAAAGTGTGGTCCAACCAAACCTGGGCTTTACCTCGGGTGAACTCATTTATATTTACGAACTTTAATTTATTTATGATAAAAAATGTCTTGATAATTTTTAATTCATTACCCAAAATAGAGTTATGCAATTAACACATTGAAATGTTAATAAATTTATAAATAAAATTTTTAAAATTTAAAATATAAACATCACACAATCATAATTTAATGTATAAAACAATTCCAAAAGCAACATAATTAAAACTCAAAATGTCTTTCATTCATTATTTTATCAAAGCCATACAAAATATAAAGATCACACTCATAATTTGAATTATATTATAATTCCAAAAAATAATTATTATTTTATCTTATATTATTGAGTAGGATTTTTAGCCCAAAAATTTCAAGCTTTTTAGTCTAAAGTGCAACGGACTCAAAATTATTTTTGGACATGCTTTTTAGGCCCAATATTTTAGAACCTATGTTTTTCAAGCTCAACCATTCCTAACCCTGAGCATTTCAGGAAGACCTATCGGATCAGGTTATTTTGTTGAATTGAATTGAATTAAATTGCTATTGCCGATTCAAACGAAATTATTATCATAATAATTTCAAATTGGATTGTATAATTATAAATATGAATTTAAATTGGAACTAGTTTGTGCACCCGTGCTATGCACATGATTATTTATTTATAAATAATTTATGCATAGAGATATTTAAAGAAATTAAAAATATTATAATCAGATTTTAATCGGTAGTTTTAGAACTGTAATCGTAATTGATAGTTCTATTTTCAATCGTGACTATGTTGAGGACAATTCGATTACAGTTTCAAAAATGAGAACTATGATCAACGATCTGAAATAGTAACTTCAATTTATTTTACCTGATTCAATATATTTCTTATTTTATGAAGGATCATTTTTTATTAATTAATAACAACACATTATGTTGGGAAATATTATAAGTGTTTTGATTCAGATCCCAAAACCTCACCTGAAAGATGTAAAAAGTCCAAAATTGAAATCTTTAGTGTCTTGTCTGAGAACTCAAATGTTAGGGAATTCTATTTTTCAGGTACACTGAAGGACGGACACTACTGAAGATTCAAGACTATGCCAAAACTGAAGGACCACTCCTCTGAAGACTGTCCTGAAGTTTTGAAGTTGAAGTTGAAGTTGAAGTTAGAAGCTGAAGTCATATTGCCACTGAAGTTTATATCTAAAGTTCTGCACTGAAGTCTCAATCTAAAGTTTCCACTGAGTGATAGTCTATCCTATAGGACTTACCACTTTCGTCAAAAATCTCAGTAGGTGAAATACAATCTTGTTGCAGACACCAAAAATGGTAAAAAGGACGAAGACTCCAACGGGAAGAATTCAAATGAGCTCTATCTCACAACGAATACATTCTATGAGAGAGCTATATATACCCCGCTGCTTCAAACGCTTCAACCACCGGTTACCCTGCATTCAAACATACAATCGTTATTCTGCTCTCAAGCTTTCAAACTCTCACTCAAGAACACTCAAGCTTTCAGATTTTATTCTCCAGTGTTCATATTTAGCGATATACTTGTAACCGAAGAATAGTTTAGCATTAGATTAAGTTCGAAGCTAGAAGTGATCAGATAAACTGTCTATCTAACCCTTTGTGGTTGATCACTGTAAGACTATTATCTCTCCATTAACTTGGAAACCCTCGACTAATATCGAGACACGTGGACGTAGGAGTTTTTATCTTCGAACCATGCAAACCAAATCCTGTCTCTCTCTTAATTTACTTTCAGTATTTATCATTTCTTGATTATCATAATTGAATACTGATTAATTGAAAAGAGAAAGATTGCTTTAAGTTTTCTAAACAAACGAGTAAGATTTAAACCACCACATTTCGCACAACACTTAATATATTAGTCCATCAGTCAAACACTCAGTGTAGACTGAATGATTGCTATCTAAAGTATCAACTCTTACTGAAGTCCCTCCCTTCAGTACAGGAGCTCACTCAAAGTTTTAACTTGTAAAATTCAAAACTGGTGTATCCCCCCCATACATTCAGTATACTTGTTTTAGGTCCAACACATTAAAATTTATGAATATATTAATAATAAAAGAAATTAAAATTTATATTTTAATTTTGAATTTTTAATCCAATAACACTTTGTGATTTTGTATAATAATATAAAAATATTTTATTTTTATTTTGTATTCATTATAGCCTTAAAATTAACAAATAAGAGAATATTAAAAATCTCAAAAGTTAAATAATAATATATATTAGTACGTAATCATAATAATTATATTTTTTGAACGGTTTCAAAACATAAATGTAACCGTTCTACATGATTCGATTACAAACCGTGAATCGTTATAATGACAATATGATTATGATTTTGAATTTTTTTTGAACTAGTTAAGTTTTAGAGTGTACTCGTGAACACTTCTACTCATGTAACTATACAAATTTTAATTGGTTTAAACAATAATAATTGATTTGATATAATAAAATTGACATGTTTATTTTTATGAGTGTATTATAATTTTTCGTAATTTGAGTAAATTTTTAATTAATATTGATCTATATATAATTGATCTCATTTATATATATGTGTGTGTGTGTGTAAATTTATCTCTTTCAATTAAATATATTTATCTTTTTTTATAATCATAAAAATAATTCAATACAAAAATAAAATTACATAACTATTTAAACATATGTGTATATTGATAAAAATTCATAATACATATATTTGAAGTCATTATTATTTGTAGTTAGATTTTGTTATGAAATTCTAATTTTTTTTATATGATAATAAATATTTGAAATAATTTTATGTAACAAGGAATTATTAATTTGAAGTCAACTACAAATTTATCATTCAAATTGATTTCTAATTTTAGTAGTACAAATTCGTGTAATAGTTATTGCTTGAAAACTTGTTCTAATATATTAAATCATATTAATCTTAAATAAAATTTAGTTATCACAACATATACAATATTTTTATATATTTTTTATATATCATAACTATATTAATAATTATATATTATTTAATTTTAATAATATATATTTTAATTTTATATGACCTATAAATTAATAAAATAAATTAAAATTTTCATAATTAATATTTATATAAAAAATTAAATAATAACAAAATATTAAATATTAATAGTAGAAAAGGAAAAAAAAAATATAAAATATAAATATACATAATCCATATAGAACCATTTCATATAACCAAACCATATGTATGAGGATATGTATATATATATATATAATTATTTTTAATTTATTAACTTATTATAACTTTTGTATATTAAATTTATTTTATTTCATATCAAATTAATCACCTTTTCGAGATCTTTAATTTAAGATGCATATTATAAATATTTTTGCAAAGTGAATAAAATAATTTTAAGAGGAAAACATTAGAGGAGAGAAAAAATAAAATTAGTTAATTGTTTAAATTTTAAAATTATTTAATTTAATATATTTAATATTTATATAATATTTGCCAATAAAACTAAAATTATCTAAAAATAAAGTTAGTAAATTAATAAATTTAAATTATTTAATTTGATATATTTAATATTTATATATAACTTGTACCGTGTAAATTAATAGAGCTTCTAAAAGGAATGACCATTTTTATTCCATCTCATGTTTCACTATTAAATTTAGCATTTAATTAATATTTATAATAATAAATTATGATTAACATTTTTTCAAAACTTATATATGTTTGTGTTGAATTTATCAACTATACAAATTAATTATAATTATTATAAATATTATAAAATAATTATATACCCTGATCAAATAGGACGAGTTTTTAATACTAAATAAAATATTGAACTAATTAAGATATAACAAAATAAAATTAAGAAAACATATTAGAGAACATTGGAATTTTATAGTAAAAATAAAGTGGGACGGACACTATATCTAATTCGTCTTTCCCGCATAGTTTTAAAATATATTATCAAAAATATTCACCTTAATTATTAGAAACATTATATATATATATAATTATATGTATAAGAATATGTATATATATAATTCTTTTCAATTTATTAATGTATCATAATTTTTATATTAAATTTATATTTTATATAAAATATATGAAATTAAAGGACTTGTCGAGATCTTTAATTTAATATGCATATTGAAAATATTTTTACGAACGAAATAAAATAATTTTATGAGAAAATTTTTATAGGAGAGAGAAAATAAAAATAATTATTTCCTTAAACTTTAAAAAAATATTTTATTTCATATTACATTATCTTTACTATTAAAATTGAAGTTATCTACAAAATTATCATTGAAATTTATTTTACAATTGATGTTAACTGTTATATATAGATGTATAATTATAAATACGCATTTGATGAACTAAAATCGAATCTTCATTTCAATTTACGTTAAAAAAAAATAAAATCGGAAACGTGCATAGTCCACACAACAAAATTTGAGAAAACAATAGTCACCAATTTTTGCAAGAGCAATAATAATAAAAATAATAATATGAGCCAAATAAACATAGTAAGGACCGCTCATTTACTGATTGGCAGACATAATGTTACATAATGATACATAAGTATAAAAATCATTATAATTTCATTTTTTTTTTATTAATTTATATAAAATAAATATTACTTCATCTGTCCCATTAAAATAGATTAACTTTTACCAATATGTGAGAGCTTTTAGGTCAAAATTGGTCTACTTTAATAGGACACTTTAATAGGAGAGATGAAATATATTATATCATAATTAATAAACTCTAATCAAAAAGTAAAAATTAATAATTTTTTATTAAAAAATTATTATTTATTTACTCAGAGTCTTGACATGACACATCAACTACAAATATATTAAATTGTGTCTGACGCACGAACGTACATGAATAGTCTTATAACATAGTATGAAGATTGTCAGAATCAAATCTTGATCAAAACCTTTGTATTTTTGGAGTTATTTTCATTCATTACAAATAATATTATACTATATTATAAGATAACACAATTTTAAGCACTAGACCATGCCTCAGAAGCGAAATAGTTGGAACTGAATCATAATTTAATCTTAATCGGTGGTTCGGAAAATATAATTATACACAACGATTCAATTTCGAATCGTAATCATGTAGATGATGGTTCAGTTCGGTTTCAAAAATTTTGAACTGTGAACCGGCACTTCGTGACAGTAATTGTCGATTTGGAATCGTATTTTAATTTTATTACCTAATTCAATTTATTTTTATATTATAAAGAGTCATTTTTTATAATTATTTTTTTAATCCATAAAAATACATTAAAATTTATGATTATATTAATAATTAAATAAAATAAAAATTAACTAGATGAGAACCTAATTAAATCCTAATATTATAAATCAAAATAATTAAATTTTTATTTGTGTTCATTTATATTGTTATATTTACATAGATCAAAATTTTATTTTATTTTATTTTATTTCATTAATTTATCCATGTTTGATATGCTATTCAATTAATGTATTCATGAGCTCATGACACATTGACACCTTTTATTTTATTTCATTAATAACTTTTAAATTATATATCATTATATGTGTATTCTATACAATTAATATTAAATCAAAATAGATATTAATATCATATTAAAATTTTAATTATGTGATATGAAATTAAATGATGATATGCATATATATGTAACTAAAATAATTAAAATTTAATTTGTTTTAAATATATTAGTATTAATTTTTTGACCGATTCGAAACCGTAATCAACAGTTTGATACAGTAACCACCCTACACGGTTCGGTTCCAAACTTTCAACTGTTGAGACAACTGTTCGGTTCCATTTTCAAATTCTCATAATCGTGAACCAACGACCATGAACACCTCTACATCCATCCTTCTAAAATTAATGGTTAAAATAGAAATATATATAATTATAATGGGGATATAAATATTATATATATATATACACACATAATATAAATTAAATTTTATGTGATAAATGAGAAAATATTTCAACCATCCATTTTAATTAACCAATGATTGTGGTATTCTCTATAAATTAAATTCCATTTTAAAAAATTACACATTCTTAAAAAATGGAAAATAATATTCAATTAAATTTAATTATTTTAACTATTGATTGTAGATGGATTGAGGGCCTAGATCTCTTTCCATTTCTCATATATGATTTTTCTTATATGAACATAAGCATATTTATATATTACTCCATTATCCCGCTAAGAGTGATCATATTTTCTTTTTGGGCAATATCATTTAAAGTGATCACTTTTCTGAAAAGAAAAAAATACCATTAAAATATTACCTCCTAGTTTTTTTAAAACTCAACATTTTACTTTCTTAATCCCCATGCCAAATTTCTTGTAACTGCTTTAACATGACAGAGAGAGTGATTAATTTGTAAAAAAATTACAACCCTTAGATTTATTAAAATGGATTGTGAGATATTTTCTCATTTCTCACGTAAAGATGATTTATAATATATCAAAATTTATAGAATAATATTTAATAATTTATTCATCAATATATGCATCGTGTATATAATTGTCATAACATGTGCAACCCGACGTGTCCACTTGGGGTAGTCAGGGTTATAGGACGAATTAAGCTTCAAAAATTGAGGCCCAAAAATAATCGGACCCGTAAAATCCATCAAAAAATTTTCAAACCAATCAAACTTCTGGCCTAAAAAAGTACGTAGATTATAAACAATATATATATATATATTAATTACAATATTAAAATATAACTTTGAATCATTAATATTAAAATATTTTATTCTCAATATTTTCTGTAAGCAAAAATATTTATTGTATTATTAAATTTATTAATAAAAAAATATTACATTACATAGACGGGTAAAAGCCGTCTGCATGTCAGACATAAATGGTCAAATTGAGTATTATATTTATAGGTTGAAAATTTTTAAGCGAGTTTGGACGCTCTTCAAAACTTTAGAAAATCCGTATAAAAATTTTGACAACTCTAATTACGACAATACCATTTCAATGCAATAAATTAAATGAAGGAACTACTGATAAACACTAATTTGAAGCCTAGTGGTGTGAACAACGAGCCAAAATGCGTGTTGGACCAAGAAATGGATCAAAGATCAAAGCACGAGTGCACGAGCACGAGAAATCAAGCCTATTGCTAGTAGAAGCATAAAGACGTAAATTTCCTATAAATAAGGATGTGCGATCATCAAGCTTGGAGAGCATAGGATAAAATGCAAACAGATCAAAAATTGGAATTGGAACGAGAGAGAACGAGCCAAAACAAAATTGCTGCGTGTAAACAACAACTTCGGCGATCGCCAAAGTTGTGCATATTTTGCGATTTGCGGTTATTCTCATGCAAAAACCAACCCTTATTTTTAATTCACGCCTCATGTATTATATAAGGGCATCATTATAGAGCCCTAGAGATACCCTACACACTTTTACTCTATATTTTCCATATATAATAGTTTAGATTAGTTTTCTTCTTCCTGAAGGAGAGTTCATGATCAAGGATTGACAATCCAAGATCAAGAGTTCTACAATATAGAGTTTATCGTTATTTCATTCTAGTATTATTTTTTATTATAAGTAGCTAAACTCTTTGAGATTTTAGGGCTTTGTGAGACCTATTTCAATTTATGGATTAGTTTTATTAATTTCTAAATTTCATTCCTATTCTTGTTTATGATTCTTGGTATTAATCTCATTTTTTAATAATTGATCACTATTATTGCATGCTAGTTAAATTTTTGATGTACCCAGAACTGAATTCATAATCGACCACACGAATGCATGATACATGTTTCATCTTGAGACCTAGCGGAGATAGATGAACTATAGGAGGTTGTTTTTATCGTTCTTTTAGGAGTTGATATTTGGTTATTGATACCTACAGGTTATATGTTAGGTATTAATCAATGTTTATAGACTGCCCTACACGAGAGATGTGGATATTTATGCGATCCTTTAACGAGTGTGTTTTCGCTTATCAGTCTTTGTTGATGCGATATTCTGCTTGCTCCATTTTATACCTATTTTCGTGTTTAAAATAGTACGATCAACTACTCAAGCCAAATAATAAACACTATGATAAAGAAATTGGAGATGCTTATCTCATACATTGATATAAATTATTATTATGATGTACACAAATACTGTTGTTGGGCCCGAAACGAGTTAGACTGAGTGTATGGGGGGGG
>JAPKLX010000383.1:0-57988 GCA_026898415.1 Leonotis leonurus | reverse complement strand
GGAGGTATTGGAATCTGAATCAAAACACTTAAAATATTTCCCAACAACTGTATTTTTGTCAAAATTAATAGAGTACAAATGAAGTAGGATGATAACATTTATATTGCGGAGATAAGAAGTACTGTTTCCTTTACAAGAAAATAACAAATAGAGAAAACAAAAAGATAATTTTGTTTGAGTTATTCTTTTCTTCCAGAAAACAAAATAAAGAATTATTGCGAGACATGAAAGAAAAGAACATAACACTGCAGGGAAAATGCGCTGTATCTTCCTTATCTAATAACTGGCAAAATAAAAATAATAATGCAAATGTCTGGTTTAGCGCGTGATTGCAAAACAATAAAATTTAATCCAAATATATGAATTTCAGATTAAATTATCGTCTTAGGTCCAAAATGTAAGCACTACACAGAATACGTGGCAAGTAAATGTAAGAATACGTGGTAGTATTGATAAAAGTTTACTAATGAAATTAAATTAATTTGTAGTTTAGTAATGAAATGATTATTTTCGAGCTTGTCACGTCATAACGTTTCATGTGATATATTTTATAAGAAATCATTTTAATACTTGTGCCCCAAACAGAAAAGGAAGAAGATGATGATGAAAAGTCAAAGAGGAAATGATTGTATTTGCTTGGGCCCACATCATAAAAATGCTAAAAATAGTATCGAATAAAATCAAATATATGTATTCAATGTGTATCATTTCTCCCCCAAAGCACAAAATTCAACAAATCTGAGGGGACTAGTAAAAATACGAACAACAATACTTCCTCCGTCTCTCAATAAGTGTCCCATAAAAAAAAAATTTTGTGTCCCTCAATAAGTGTCATATTACAAAAATCAAGATAAAAATAGTATTAAATTTTCAATTTTACCCCTTTCATCATTGAATTACTTTTACTTTTTATGTTTTCTATACAATTATTAGGGATAAATAGTGGAAATTATTAATTGTATTGGTATGTGAGTTTTTATGTTTGGGAACACTTATTGGGGGACGGAGGGAGTAAAAACTTAATAATTTAATACTCCCCTCCCTGCCACGAAGCAGAATACATTTTTTTCGACACGTTAATAAAAAAACAACGTATGAAATTGTATAAGAGTGATATAAAAGATAGAATTCACACTTTTTTAAAAAATAATTTTTACTATTTTTAAAAGGGAGAAAATTAATATTACCCACTTTGCAATACATACATGATAAAAATAGCCAAAACATTCATCTACATGTCAAAAATACCCACTTTTCTAAAATACCCAGTTCTTTGCATAATATACCCACCGGTGGTTACGTTATGTTGAATTTTCAAATCTGTATGAACTCATGTGTTATGTTGAATTTTTTACTCAATTCTTTGCATAATATAGTTTGATATCATGTTAGGATAGTGTATATGCTACAACCGGTGGTAAAATATCAACCACCGGTGGCTTGGTTAACCACCGGTTGTAGCATTCTAGGCATATTTTACCACCGATTGTTGATGATTACGTTATAGAATATTTTTTCATTGTTATATATGCTACAACCGGTGGTAAAATATCAACCACCGGTGGCTTGGTTAACCACCGGTTGTAGCATTCTAGGCATATTTTACCACCGGTTGTTGATGATTACGTTATAGAATATTTTTTCATTGCTATATATGCTACAACCGGTGGTAAAATATCAACCACCGGTGGCTTGGTTAACCACCGGTTGTAGTATTCTAGGCATATTTTACCACCGGTTGTTGATGATTAAGTTATAGAATATTTTTTCAGTGCTATATATATAACAACCGGTGGTCGAACAAGCCTAGAACACAACGACCGGTGGTACAAAGGAACCACCGGTGGTTACGTTATGGCCGGTTCCAACCACCGGTTGTTACCTTTTTATGGTTAGCATAATTTTTATGTTTGGTCTGTAATATTGTGTCTAATTAAATATTTAAAAGTGAGTATTTTTTGCAAAAGTGGGTATTTTTGCAAAAGTGGCTATTTTTTGCATGTAAGATTAACTTTTGGCTACTTTAAACATGTAGCATTGCAAAATTGGGTATTTTTACCCATTAACACTTTTTAAAATGTGTCTAGAAGATCCCAATAAAAAAATTTATCAAAATTAGTGGGGAGAGAGATTACTGCTGAAACGATAACCAATTAGTAAGTGTTAGTATAATAGGAGTCAAGATTTCCCCTTCAAAAAAAATAATTAAAGAATCAAGATTATTAAAAATTGAGTTGAGACCCCATTTAAGTATTAAACCACAATGTGAAAAAAGCTGAGCTTTACATAAGTTCTAAGCAATTGGGAGTTTTGTAGGAAGACTCAGAATATATATAAAGCAAACTACCTACTCTATTTTTGTTTCTTTTCTGCCCTCTCTCTCTTCAAATATACATTTCTGTATCTTTATATTCTCGAACCTTGGAGCTCAAACCAAATAGCTGGCTAGTGAAAGATTGAGCTTTGAACCAAGAAATTTTGTGGCACGCATTGGATCAGCAAAATCTTTTGGTGAATTCAAGAAAGCCATCATTGCTCGCAGAGAAAATAAGGAGTAAAGAATAGTTCTCACAAAGAAAGGGAAAAGAGTGAAGAAAGGTACAAATCTTTGAGCATTGATATTTGGGGAAACATCCCAAGAAAAGTTTGTGAAGTTGTTAGCAGATGAGCTGATTTAGTAGGTAGGTGTAGATTAAGGTGTTTGTTTCTCAAAGGTTGTTTTAGTGTGTGAGATTAAAGGAGAATTATGGGGGTTACCTCTAATCATTGATTTTGGATTAATAAAGATTCAGTTTTTTGAATTAAACAAGCTCAATTTGATGGTTTCTTTACGTATTTCTTTCTGCTCTAGCATGTTAAATTAAATCTAAAATATTTGTTCACTCCTGTTCTTGTTTATTATATGTATCTACTGTTTGGACTTAAAACTATATTAAGTCATGCTTGCAACAATATAATATCTGCACTTATATGCTTTTGTTTTCTATTTACATACTCTTTTACTTGTGTGATGTAGTCATCTTGAAATAGAAATATGTGTTGTAGTAGCTTTAGGTTGTTATGGTGTGATGAGTTATTATTGGTTATGGTTTGAATGTCATATCCTGCTGTATTGATGCCATTCTGGTTCACACAATACAGTTTATATTGGTGAAATTACCCTTCAACCTTGGATGATTGTTAAATAGCATTAAGCTTGCTCGAGTTGAAAGATCTTTGATTGCAAGTAAGTTGTTCAATTTTCCACTATGCCTCTCTCAGAGTTTCTGAGAATGGCTAGAGGGAAGCTTGAATCTAGCCACCAGAAATCAGCTCGGGTCGATATCTCGCCTAGGTAATGCGTCCTTGCCTTAGCTAAGCTAATCGAATATGATCAATTTTATCGTTTTTGTGAATTCTTTCTTATGTTGTAAGGTAGTGGTGTTCACTTAATCAATGGCTGCAGGTCTGAGAGTGAATTTGTCGAACTAGTTTGGGAGAATGGGCAGGTTGTGATGCAAGGCCAGTCTAGTAGGGTTACGAGGGCCCCTGCCGCTCTTAACAATCTATCGTCCAATGCATCTAGAGGTGGTCGTGATGCAGGAGTAGGGCATGCAAGACATGGGAAATTCGGTGGAGTCGAGTCCATCATGAACGATATGGCGTCCGTGGTGCCATTGGGGGACATGGATTTAACTCAAGACGACGAGATCGTTCCTTGGTTGAGTTATCCTGTGTACGGTGATGCTATGGGGCAAGATTACGTATCTGAGGTCTTACCTCATATATCTGCGGTTACTGCTAATGGATTGTCTACACATAATAGCTTTCTATCAGTTGACAAGAGAGGTAGTACTAATTTGAAGATCTTGTCCTCCTCTAAAGATCGACCTCTAGGTTCTTGGCTGCCTCAGCATCGCCAGGGCTCCGATACCTCAGGATCTGGTGTAATGGATAATTTGAGTAACCATCTGGATGGAGTGTTCAGGAATCCGGCTCAAAGTCGAGATACGGTTAATGGTTCTAGTTCTGGTTTGGGTTCTAGTTCTCCTAGTGTGGTGATGCAGAAGCAGAACATTCCACCACATAGTACTAATAGCTCAAACTTCCTCAATTTCTCCCATTTCTCGAGACCAGCTACGCATGTGAAAACAAACCTCCCTAACTCCGATGGAATTCCTATGTCAGTGTCGTCGGCTGTGGAGAGGATCGAAACTAAGGAAAATGGTTCGGCTGCCAATCACAGTAATAATCCAGTCAAATCAGTACGGATCGAGCAACTTAACAGCATACCAAAAGACATCGACTCATATGGTTCTGCTATGCTTCCTGTAGTTAAGACACCACAGGGATCATGCACACCTGAAAGAATCGAAAATCTGTTCCAAGAAGCTTCCATCAAGAAAGACAAGCCTCTGATCCTAAGTAATGAAGATGGTTCAGCAAAAGGTCCCCCAGTGGGTGAGAGGACTATGGAGCCTATGGTTGTCTCTTCTTCTGTAGGCTCTGGAAATAGTGCTGATAGGGTTTCTTGTGAGCAAGCGCAACATTCAAAAAGAAAATTCCGTGATATTGAGGATTCGGAATGCCGTAGTGATGTAAGTAATTAGAAATTGTGCTGTTGAAATTGTATTTCTGTTGGTTATTGTTTTATCTTACTCTTTTAGAAACAGGATGTTGAAACTGAATCCGTTGATGCCAAAAAAGGAACTGGTGTACGAGGATCTAAGAGAAGCCGTGCCACAGAAGTACATAATCTTTCTGAAAGGGTGAGCAAGAATTATGTGCTTGATACCATTGATTAACAGTTTCTCTCTTTCGGGCTTCCATCCTCTTCCTTCATATAGATTGATATCCATTTATAATGTGTAAACAGAGACGAAGAGATAGAATCAACGAGAAAATGCGTGCCTTACAAGAACTCATACCAAATTGCAATAAGGTGATGCATTCTAAGTTCTTACCTCTTGATGAATCCAACAATAATAAAACAAGTACCTAGGTTTGAGTTACTCGGATTAGATTGAGTTTCTTACATTCACTCATTCAGTATACAAGGTTGGCTTATGTTATGAAGGTTTTCCTATTCAAAAACATGCCTTTATAGAATTAAATCTTCCCTCAAAGTGAATCTTGATTATTCAAACTATAACTTCTTCACTTTCCATCTTATTTGGTTATTTATCTCTTTTGCTTTTGATAGGCCGATAAAGCTTCAATGCTCGATGAAGCCATTGAATACCTAAAGACCCTCCAACTTCAAGTACAGGTAAGGTGAAGTCTTTCAAGTAGTTCCCTATTTTCAAGAATAAAAAAGGGACGAGGGCCAAAAAAACACAAACTCTTTCCATCTTCATTTTTTGCACGACCTTTCAGTTTAGTGTAATTTGAAAAGAGCTTGCTAAAACCAAAGATCCCTTTTGCAATTATCCTAAAAAAATAAAAACATAATTGATATCAGGCTTTCTCTTAACCCCTGCCTGAGGACATCATAAGAGGAATGTCAATCCTGAATAGTGAAGATCCCAAATATTAATTCCTTCGTTATATGCTTATCTATCTGACTGAGATTCTTACATGATGCAATTTATGCAGATCATGTCAATGGGCTCGGGGTTATGCATGCCTCCAATGATGTTTCCAACGGGTATGCAACACATGCATCCTGCTCAGGTTCAGCATTTCCAACCGATGGGTGTTGGGATGAATATGGGTATGGCACTCGGGATGGGTATGCCGGACGTAAATGGTGGATCTTCTACCTGTCCTATATTTCCCATTCCTCCATTGCAAGTAGCACACTTTCCTTCCCAAATATCGGGCCTCACCAATTTCCATAGAATACCTGGCCCAAACTTTCTGGTATACGGGCATCCGGGTCAAGCAGTTCCCAGTTCAGTCACTAGACCATCTTTTGTTCCTCTAGCTCCACGCCCTCCTGCAACTTCAAGTTCTTTGAGGAATGGAAGTAGTAGTGATATACCTAGTACATCTCAAGTTATGAACTCTGAGGATCGGGAGATGATCATGTCGATGTGCAACACAAAAGCTAGGAGGTCAAATAACGATAAATCCAGTCAGGTTTTTTTCATCCATTCTGTTATAGTATGTGAAAGGAAAATTTCAGATTCAGCCTTATCTTCTCGAAGGTATAATAAACCAGTGGAGATTGCAAATGGAAATTCAGCAAACCGGCTTCCATTTATTTGTGTTCATACATAAAAACTGGTTATTTTATATATGGATTAATATTTGCTTGGTAAGATGCCGGTGGATGCAATATAAATTTATAGAATAGAAGTTTGTACGTAACACGAAAAGAAAATAATATATATAAGGGTTTCTATGAAATTTGGAAAACTACCATATACATTCAAGTCCTTGCTCTGAAAACGTGAGCTTTGACTATGCCTAAGAAAAGAATGAGTTCAATTTTCTTGTCCAATTTTATTGCATCGTGTAAGGAGGAGCCTATTTGAACTGCCCTAGCATAGCATGCATTTGTTTTTCATGTTATTTTGGTGGTTGCTCTTGGCTACCTCGTTTGTTTTCTCATCTTGATTCTTGAACTCTTTTTAGAAACCTTAGGTGCTACTGTAAGAATCAAAAAAAGAATGCTTAGGCACCAAAATTTTGTCTAATTTGATGTTCTTCCTAATGCAGCTGCAGCCTACAAACGAAGTTCCAGATCAGTCTGCCACGGTGCAAGATAATAAACGAGTCACAGATGCTGGAGGTTATGCTGCTCGTTCCTCTGCTACCGGAACCGACATTAACAAAGAACCAGGTTAGCACAGTAGGATACTTCGATGGAGTGAATACATTGACCCCACCTTCTATGTTTCTCTCTCACGGATTAAATTTTATGAACTTTAGGGTATGATTAGCATGAGGCCGCATGAAAGAGATCAGTTGCAGTACAGTTGACGACGTCTTCCTCTGGTAGGACATTAATGTAGGTAAATGACCCCAGTTTTGTAGTGGTCGTCAAACGAGGTGAAAGTGTAATGGTCGTGGACAACAGATTGCAGAGTCTTTGATATTTTCCTAGTCAGAGTAACACCTATATATATCATCACCCTTCCTTCAGAGTACTGTACATGTCATGAGAATAAGGTGATTACTGGTAAGGTACTGATACAGTTTCTGTTTTTCAAATTATAGTTGTATACATTTTGGAGAAATATATGTATCTTTCTTTCACTACCAATTGTGTTAGTGCACTTCTGTACTCGTTGATTCCAATATTATTGAGTATTTTGTTTCCCGGAGCTTGTATGATTTGTCGACTTATTTTCTAAAGAATTTTGTGGTGGGAAAATACTAATAATAAAGTTTTGGTTTAGATTTCAAAACAATTATGATGATATAGTCAACTCCTATTTTATTGGAAAACTTGTTAGATAACTTATTTATTTATTTATCGGGTTTGAAGTAATCCTGAAGGTTAAGATTGATGATCAATATTGTAGGATAAACTTATGACCAAGACTGAAAAATGAATAGACAAGATTGATAGTTGAAACTAGAGATCTCAATTTAGTCCGAAACAAGATGGATCGGTCCGGATAGACCGACAAAAAAGACAAGTTAGGACTTAAATATTTTAGCTTGAAATGGAAAAAGCCCGATCGAACCGAACCGAAAATAGCCCGAGCCTGATAGGGCTAGTCTGGAAACCGAATGGATTACCCGATTAATCGATAAAAAATAATTAATGACTTAGAAATTGAAAAAAAATAATGATTTATGTCAAAATTGTGTTTCAAAGTATTAGTAATTTATTAATTATTATGTAAGTTTATAGTGAAATAATAGTTATTTTTGTTTCTAGTACCAAATTAAATGTTTATATTGAGAAAGACAACCTAATTTTTGTTATAGAAAACATTTATTGAAAAACATTATATATAATATTTTTTTTAAACAAATATTTTGGCCCAACGGGCTAGCCCCAAACCGAGTGGGTTAGGGTTAGGGTCGAAATATTTTAGCCCGAAATGAAAAAAAGCCCGACTGACTCGGACCGAAAATAGTCCAAAATCAAATGGACTGACCTGAAACCGAATGGATTGACTCGATTGACATCCATAATTAAAACTGATAGAACAGCCCGAGCAACGGCCGACGCTGCTTCACTGGAGACGGGCATCCGCGTATATATGAGGAGAGGAAGAAAGGGCGCGGCCGCATGCTGAAGAAAGCAAGGGTGCGGCCGCATGAGGAGTATCAAGCGCAGACTATTATTTCCTTTATTAGTTCATATTTCACAATTTGTTATTTCCGTTATTTGATTAGTGCCAACGGGTTTAAGGGTTTCGTTAGACTTTCGATATTGCTATTTATAGTTCATTATTCTAGGGATTATAATTCGAATTATTATTTGTTTCGGCTTCGGCTTGGGTGGAACTTCAATTCTGAGTTCTCTTTTATTTCAAGATTTTTCGTTGATCACGTTCCATAAATCTTTTCCTCGTGACTTCACTCTATCATAAACTACGGTCAAGATTGATAATCAATAATTGTCTTGATGTTAGACTGAAGATTGAGAAACTGACAATCTATAAAATATTATATCATGCAAAAAATCAACCTTGATGAGAATTAGTTTCAGGAAGATTGAAATCTTTGAAAGGGAAAGATTGAGAGTAGCAAATACAATTCTTACGTTTGTACACGAGATCAGGGGTATGGGTGAGCACGGGTTGGTTAACCGTACATTTGTGATATAAAAAAATCTGACCGTTCTGTTTTTTATCGGTTCAGTTAACCATTAAAAAAGAAAAAGAAAAACCAAAAATAGCATTAGTGGTTAACCAATTTTTCACCGGTTAACCATGATAAATAATACTAATTTTTATTTTTTATTATTCATAATAATATGGTAGAAAAAAATATAAATACCGATGAATGGTAATATGCTTATTACGATCAATATGAGAATTAATTTATCATTTTATAATAAAATAACTAACTTTAATATGGCAAAATGAGTCAAATATATAATTCAGAGATCAAAGAAATAAAATAAAGTTCTGAAAATAAAAAAAGCAATAAAGCTTTATGCAGCTAATATATGTTTTGCATTCACTAAACTAATTAAATAGTCTTCACTTGGTTTATAAATATTTGTCTAGTCAACGATGCTCAAAAGAGGATGATCTTCCGTTAAACAAGAATTTTCTATAAAAATGAGAGCAAAATAAAAATATGTTCTCCTCGTGTATTATATTTAGAATACATGTTTTAAATTTTTTTAATTATATATATACATATATATATATATATATAAGTATTATAGATATCGGTTCGGGTCGGATAACTACCGGTTTTACATAAATGAAAATAAAAATCGAACCGGTATTATCGGTTTATGAAAATTAAAAATAAAACTTAAACCGGACGGTTCAGTTAACTTTATTTTTAGATCGATTTTGGTTCGATTTGTCGGGTTGTTTGGTTTTTCGGGTGGTTCGCTTTTCCGGTCTTTTATGCTCACCCCTAATCAGGGGCAGATCTAAGATTTATATCTGACGTGGGCTGAAAAATAAAATTTTTAAAACACTATATTTTATACATGCACAAGTTTTTTTTTGGATTGGACTAATTTTGCAATGGACCTTAGAAATACACATACATACATATAACTAAAAATTTTGGACTTGCACTAAGCTGAACAGTTACAAGGTGGATCCACCCATGCTCGAGATCATGGAGTATAAATAACCATCAAGTTCAACAAAGAGAAATATACATCTTGCATGCACACATGAAAGAAATCTTAAAGCACACAAATATTCTAGCAACCAAGACTTATATGGAAGAATATGAGTAGAACCCATATATAAATAAGGAAGTAACTGATGGTATGAGAAGATGATGTGTGTCGTACATGGAACAAGTGGCCAGACATTTGGCAGATGTGCATCTGCCCTTGGGACACATCCGCATGGGCCTGGATCACGTCTGAGGCGGGCTTCACAAACTTCGTCACTAGAAAACCTGGCGAGATCACGTCTCGCTAGATTCCTAATATTTGAGCACATTTCAGAGGCGATCGAAAACCATAAAAGACACATAACTTAATCGATTTTGACATGGTGTCTGCAGATTTCCAACGACTTAGCAAATAATATGACACGTGTCCTAGCACAATTGGAGAGGATGCACACATCTCCTTCAAAACGAGGGATTCTGCCACTCCTGACAATTATTCCATCTTGTCCCATTATTCATGGTTCTATTTGATCAAAACTGTGAGTGATTTATTGACTTTCTAACCATTTATGAGACAGATCACATGCAAATATGACTACCGTATGTTAAAATCATGATACCAAAAAAGGGAAAAATATTGTAAACCCTAAATCATGAATTCTATACTACGATAATCTGAAGCATTGTATGAAGATCGAACACAGAAAAACTAACCAGGAAACGCCACTGAATTGAACGGAAGAGGATTGACTAGTTGGATGACTTGATGGACTTCCGGATAATGGTTACGCCTCTTCACCGTAAATTCTATTTTGATGGGGGAGAATAGAATATGAGATACGTAACTTCTCGGGGACCATCCATCCTTTTATATTTAATATACTTTATCGTAATTGCAAGTCAGCCCCTCAACAACTATACAATTAAATTTAGGGTTATACACATTATATAATAGCAATTAATACATTCTTATTATATATGTGACCATATTAATGATTGAATAGAAATTAATCCAACAATCTCCCACTTGGGCACAATATATAAGTCTTGATAATGTATTATAATCGGAAACATGCTTAAACAAAAGTGCTATTATAAAGTTGTGTATCTAAACAATCTCGTCCATCAACTGCACTCATACAAGGACTAAAGCAGCGTTTACCAAAATATAGCTCGACTAGGCCGACAGTAATCACATGCACAAATACAATCAAATGACATAGATCAGATGGTATAACAAAAATCAGATATAGAATCTATTTTCGAATGGTCCACTTTAGACCTTTAAACTTTAGGCAAATGTTGACAAATGCAAAATAAACAACTGAAGCTTTAATCTTGATCAAGAAAGTAACTTCATTAAAGGCGAAGTCATTGTATTGCAATAAAACATCGGCATAAGTATCGATAAGCACTAAATACATCTCCCACTGAAACTATATTACGTCATCCAAGGATGAAATACCCATACTAGCTACATGCTCATGAAAGACCTTGGGCACTAGGCCCTTAGTAAACGGATCCGCTATCATGGAGCCAGTTCCTATGTGCTCAATCGAAATCAGTTTATTCCGCATCTTCTCTTTCATAACTAGGAACTTGATGTCGATGTGCTTCGACTTTGAAGAGCTCCTGTTGTTGTTGGAATACAAGACTGCTGATCTATTGTCACAGTAGATCTTGAGTGGTCTTTCGATTGTTTCTACAATTTGCAGCCTAGTGACAAAATTACGCAGCCAGATTCCGTGATCTGTAGCCTGATAACATGCTATGAATTCTGCTTCCATGGTGGAAGAAGATACAAGTGTCTGTTTGACACTCTTCCAGGATATAGCTCCTCAAGCCAGCAGATAGACATATCCAGTGGTGGATTTCCCGCTGTCTTGACATCCAACAAAGTCAGAATCCGAGTATCCGATGACCTCCAAGTTATCTGACTTTCTGTAGGTTAGCATGTAATCTTTTGTTCTCTGTAGGTATCTTAAAACCTTCTTGGCTGCTTTCCAGTGTGTCATCCCAGGATCACTTAAGTATCTACCTAGCATCCCTACTATGTACGCAATATCCGGACACATACATACCTGAGCATACATCAAACTTCCTATTGCCGAAGCATAAGGAATGTTCTGCATTTGCTGAATTTAAAGTTGGTTTTAGGGCATTGAGTAAGGCTAAACTTTTCTCCTTTAGAAACAGGGGTATCTACTGGTCTGCATCTTTGCATACTAAACCTTTTAAGAACCTTTTCGATATAATTCTTTTGTGATAATCCAAGAACACCTTTAGATCTGTCACGGTGTATCTAGATTCCTAATACAAAAGAGGCTTCCCCAAGATCTTTCATCTCAAAATTCTTAAGAGAGAAATTTCTTGGTGTCCTTAAGGAAGTTTATATCATTAGAGGCAAGCAGGATGTCATCTACATAGAGAACTAGGAAAACGAATTTACTCCCACTGAACTTATGATACACACAATCCTCAACTACATTCATCTCAAAAATAAATGAGAGAGCAAATTCATGGAATTTGTGGTACCATTGACGAGAAGCTTGCTTAAATCCATAGATTGATTTCTTTAGCTTGCAAACCATTTTCTTCGAGTTACCTAATTCGAAGTTCTGTGGTTGCTGCATATAAATTGTTTCTTCAATGTCTCCATTGAGAAACGCAGTCTTAACATCCATTTGATGTAGCTCAAGATCAAAATGAGCAATTAGTGCCATGATTATTCTAAATGAGTGTTTCGATGAAACTAGAGAGAAAATCTCATAATAATCAATGCCTTCTTTCTGAGTATAGCCTTTAGATACAAGACGAGCCTTATACCGCTCCACATTACCGTTTACATCCCTTTTGGTTTTAAATATCCATTTACAACCAATGAGTTTTGCACCTTCTGGCAATGGGACAAGTTGCTAAACTTGATTGTCTTGCATAGACTTATATTCTTCATTCATGGCTTCAATCCATTGAGCAGAGTGTTCATCTTGCATGGTCTGATGGAAATTGATAGGATCATTTTCCAGCCCATTAGATTCCTCAACTTCCATGAGGTAGATTTCATAATTCTCAGGAATGACAATCCGCCTTTCTCTAGCGGAACTCCTCAATTTCACTTGTTCTTGAGGTTGCTCTTGAGGTTGTTGAGTTTGGTCTAACTGAATGGGGATATCCTCAATGATATCATTTTGATGTTCATCCATATCTGCTTCTCGAATAATGACAGGTATAGGAACCTGAACACTACTAGAAGCAGTAGTAAGATTCATATTTAAATCCTCCTCAAAAGCGCACTCCCTAATTCCATTTCTTCCCCCAAACTCAATATCCTCAAAGAATGATGCAGTTCCCGTCTCAAAAATGTTTCTTGTGGTGGGATCATAAAACTTAAAGCCCCTTGAGTGCTCAGAGTAGCCTATAAAGTAGCTGCTAACTGTTTTGAGGTCCAATTTCTTTTCATGAGGTCTATAAGACCTGGCTTCAGCTGGACAACCCCAAATATGTAGGTGCTTAAGATTGGGTTTTCGACCAGTACACAGCTCATAAGGCGTTTTAGCAACTGCCTTAGTGGGTACTCTGTTTAGGATATAAACTGTTGTCTTAAGTGCTTCTCCCCAAAGAGACTCATGTAAGGTAGAATGAGCAATCTTACTCCTTACCATATCCTTAAGAGTCCTGTTTCGCCTCTCAGATACTCCATTCATGCTGGGTGTGCTAGACATTGTATACTGAGGGATGATTCCACATTCCTCTAGGAATTTAGCAAAAGGTCCAGGACGTTGTTCACTTGATCCGTCATATCTACCGTAGTATTCACCACCACGATCAGATCTGACAGCTTTAATTGTTTTGTTAAGTTGATTCTCAACTTCAGCTTTGTAAGCCTTGAACACGTATATGGACTGATTCTTCTCATGAATAAGATATAGGTAGCCATATCTAGAGAAGTCATCTATAAAGGAAATAAAATACTGTTGACCCTTCCAAGATGCTCTAGGGAAAGGTCCACAAATGTCAGTATGTATTGATTCCAAGACTTCTGTAGCTCTATAGGCTCCTAATTTCTTATTCTTGGTCTGTTTTCCCTTGATGCAGTCAACACAGACATTATAATATGTGAAGTCAAGGAAATCTAAAATTCCATCAGACACAAGTTGCTCAACTCTATTTCTAGAGATGTGACCTAGGAGTTTGTGCCATAATGAAGCAGAATTTTTTTATTTAATTTTATTTTAGTACCTTTAGCTTCAATATGCATGTTTTCATTATAGCAAGTAATTGTTTCCAACAGATAAATATTGTCATAAGAATTCAGATAACCAGTTCCATAACCATTGAATTAAAAGACAAAGTGAACTATTTGTTTCCAAATGAACAACAATAACCAAACTTGTACAATAAGAAAACATAAATTAAATTCCGCCTAAAAGACGGTACAACGAATGTGTCTTTCCAATCCAAATAAAAACCAGTTCCTAATAACAATATAAAATCTCCTACTGCCTCTACTTCAACCGATTTTCCATCTCCAACGTAGATGTATCTTTCACCATCACTGGGCTTTCGGTAGCTCAGGCAACCCTGCATTGAAATACTAATATGAGTGGTAGCTCCAGAATCTATCCACCAAGTATTTCCAGGTACTGAAGACAAATTAACTTCAGAACAGACCAAAGAGTAGACCGTACTTTTCTTAACAAGCCACGCGTGATACTTCGCACAGTCTTTCTTTACATGATCCGGCTTCTTGCAAAAGAAACAGTTCATATCTTTATGCTGTTTCTTCACAGCCGGTGCTTTAGCAGCAGCTTCTTTCTTGAAAGGCCTTTTCTTGCCATTTCCTTTAGAGGTCGATGCCACATGGGCACTTTCAGTCCTCTCTCTTTTCAGTTTCTCCTCCTCCTGAACACACTGAGAAATGAGCTCATTTGGAGTTCATTTCTCCTTTTGACAGTTGTAGCTAGTTTTAAATTGACTAAACTAAGGAGGAAGTGAAATGAGAGCCATGAGTACTATGAAATCATTAGTAAATTTCATCTTCAAAGCTTTAAGCTTAGAAGCGACATTAAATATTTCCATTAAGTACTCCCTTATATTTCCTTGACCCTTATATCTCATCGACGTGAGAGTTGAGAGAAGTGACATTAACTCGATTTTTTCATTCTTGGCAAAACATTGCTCGAGTTCGTCAAGGAAAACCTTTGTTGAACTGACTTTATCAATGTCATGACCTCTAAAGGCCTCTGGGATGCTATTCATCATGATCATAAGACTCAGTCTGTTCAAACGCTCCCACCTCTCATACTCCTTTTTGGCATCAGGAGTGCTATCAGCAATGAGAGGTGCGGGTTGTTCAGACCGAAATACTAAGTCCAGATCCATGCATCCTAGCATTATCAGTAGGTGTCGTTTCCAATCCTTGAAATTAGTCCCATTAAGCATGGGAGGTGGGTTAATGCTAGGTGATAAGGTGGTCATGAATGACATATTAGCTGAATTAGAACAAAAGAATATAAATAAGAACTTGATACACTACTACAAAAACGTTAATAGACAAGGGTTAAAAACCCTTGTCGTAGCTTGTTCTCGACCCTTGTCGAAAGTGGTGTTGTCGTATATTCTCGCTCATAGACAACGGTAATATAACCGTTGTCGTAAATATTTACAACAACGGCTAAGACAAGGGTTTCTGGAACCGTTGTCGTATATAAAAAAAAATCGCTCATAGACAACGGTTCTTAAAACCGTTGTCGTAGGTCTTGTAAAAAATTCACCTATAGACAACGCTTCTTAGGACCCTTGTTGTAGATAGAAAGAAATATTCGCCCAGTGATAGCCTATAAACAAGCTCTTTCAATTTCCACGAGCAATAGCCTTCTTTGAACACGAGCAACTCGTCCTCTCCCTTCAGCTCTTGTGTCCTGATTCAATATAACATGTCGGATTAACAACACTGCCATTTACTCTCATATTCAGCAAGCAATATTAGTTCTTATTATACTAAATGAACACACTTGGGGATTCTTATTTTCAAGAGTTTAAAGCAAGTAGATTGCACACTTGTGGATTGATGGTTGGACACTTGGATATGATAGAAGTAATAACAACAATTCATGTATATTTAACAAACTAACATAAATATGGATATATCATATCCCTCTTCATTTAGGAATCAAAACACCATTCAAATAACAAGATACAAAGAAAAATGGTTTACCCGTTTAAACCATGCTCGCACCAGCATGGCTAAAATGAGTGGAATGAAGAATGCAGGTAAAGCAGCTAAAATAGCAAAGTTGATTTCATTGGCTCTCAAGATCTGATCCAGCTCAAGCATAGCTCTGTTTATAAATTCATCATAAGCAACCTACTTCATGCAATAATACATTCCTCTAGTAAACAAGTGTAAGCGAACTCACTCACTCTTCTATATCCAGTTTAAGCTTCTGAACCTATAGGGAGGAAGCCATTTTAGGAGAAGGAAGACCAAAAGGCTGTTGATAGCACTACAGAAGATATATTACCTGAATGAGAATAGCTCGAACAAGCTCCCCACCCACAAGACCCTGAATAGGATGCATAAGTTCTTTCTCGTACCTACAAATAGGCCGTTTTGGTAATCTGTTCACAGGAATTCATAAGCGCGAAATTCAAGCAGTAGAACACACACATCAAGAATAGTCAGGTCCCTTTATTCCAAATGGCATTGCATTTTCTATTCCAAGAATGTTAACACATTCCAAGGGAATATTGACGCTCTCCAAGTGCGTATTCAAGAAACCATCATACACATGGCATGTATGAGTGATTCTAGAGTCCAAGAAGGAATGCAACTTAAAATAAGGATTCTAGAGTACAAGAAGGCATGCAACTTAAAATAAGATTACTTGATTTTATCATGAGACAAACAGACATTCCGGTCTACTCAGTACTCACTGATCCAATTCATAGTAAACTAAGACCTCAAATTTTCCAGACATCTTGTTGGATAAATAATAGCTCAACTTCCAAATAAAGTGAATGACCAACAATACATACATCAAGAATTTCTCTCAACAGGTTAGCTATCAAATTCTTGTCAGTCATAAGATGAATGAATTCATTGTGGATCCTTAAGAAACTAGTTTGGAACTAAAATACTGAACGTTCAGAACCTAGTGTTTCAGGACAAAATATTAATCAATTGGAAGCATGAGAATTGATCTAAACTCGGGGGAAGTTTATTGTTCTTGCTTACATTGTATTGTTTTGTTTTCTGAAGGAGCTGAAGAACCGAAAAGAAATTTACCTGATCTAATAAAGTATTCACAGCAAAGTTTTCTGAAGGAGCTGAAGAACCGAAACTTACGTGATATTCACAGCAAATGCCCAACAAAGTATGTACCCACCTAGAAGGAATAAAGTAACCATGAATAAAAGTTCAGCAGTATCTATTAAAAGCACATATATGTAATATGATCTAATAAAGTTTTCCTCAATAACTTCAGGAAAGTTTTTCTATTATCCTAATAGATCAAACATGGAAAGACAATACTAATGAAACAAGAAGATACATTGGACGGAAGAACTACATATTGTCTCAAGTAAACGTATTTTATAATTTAAACTACGTTTACTTGAAGGTTAAGAACATTTTAAACTAAAATTTTTGATATGGATTTGAAATGTGTATACGAATGAATAGCTACCTCCAACACAGCAGAACGGACTTCAATTAGCTGAACAAATGCAGCACACACCTGTCAAGTGAAAAATGCAGGACTAAATATTAATTAAAAAGTGAAAAGCCTCATGACAGTTTATGAGCTCCCAAGGATTTAGCAGTTTGGCACACCATGAAACATGTCTCCCAAAAATCACATCATACAGAAAGGACAACTACACATGCAGAGCACTTACCTCGATCAATCCTATGCTCAGTGGATGTATAGATACTAAAAAGAAAATATAAAGATTGATTGAAGATGAACATACAAAAATTAAGACAAGGACCAAGGGAAAGATATGCAACAGACTGGTAATGACAGGTCATCTCAACCAAATAAGTTTTTATCCTGCAACTCTTCCAGCTGAATATTTCATCCAAATACCACTGCAAAAATAATCATTTGTTTTAAATCAATAAACTTAATTAAAGAAGAAGAAAAAAAGATACCAGCACTTTCTCATATTGCATGGCCAAGAGAGCAGCAATGAAGAAAGTCTGTCAAATGAAAGCAAAATTGTAACCAAATTAAAGCTGATCAACATCTGCCAACCTCAACTATAGATCAGAGGCTAATACTTATAAATCAGAAGCACATGATAATTCTGGCACAGATACACTAGAGTTCGAGTTAAATAAAGGCAAAAAACCTAGAAACAATATTATACCTTGTCTCCAATCTCAGAAACAAATATCAGAGAGAATGCTGCAGTGAAGCCTGATTTTGCCAGTGCTCGTAAGAGTGATGTAGGCCCTTTCTTCAAAAGAATAAGTAAGAATGCTAAAGTGCATGAGCACAGCACAATAGCAATAGGAAAAAGGTAAGGAATTCGATCAGGAGATTTCTCACTGCCATGAAGTAGAACAAACTAGTCATTATGAGGGCAATAACATATGATTCATAGCTAAACTATGAACCCACATTGAAACACAAAACATCCGGGTCACACTCGTTAATTAATAAAATGCAGCTCCAAGAATGGAATCATAGTATCGTATAATTGAAACAATGAATTAGCAATTGATCCCCCATAAGAGAGGGGAAATCCAACATTATCACTCTCAAGAAATTGATTCTTCCACATACTATCAATGTAAGTTTAGAACTTTGTAAAGAGACAACACAACAAAAACTAAATGGAAGTGGCGAACTAGTTCATTCATTCCTTCACTTACTATAAATTAAGAGATAAAGAACCAACCAAGCTAACAGGGCAGAGGGCAAATGTTGATAATGAAGCTAAAACTACTTACATTTTTGAGGAAGTTTCAATATGTTTTTGAGCGATCATGGTTTCATCATTACACTGTGAAAGAGCACTGTGAAAAGCAAGGCCAGGCAACTGAGTAAAATCACTACACTGGGTTAGAATAGGAATCATCAAAGAGGGATCACGGTTTCATCATTTAAGTGACAACAGAATCAGAAGATTTTACAAAAGATCGAAATGAGAGTTCGTTATTGCTGCTGGAGACGTCTCATGACGAGCATAGTTGTATCCAGGTAGCGTTTAGCACAGTTGGTGAGACAGCTAGATTCACTAGAACTAAAACTACTACCAGGAGTTCCGGTGATGCATTTGTCCCAGCATGCGGACGTGAGCTTGCCGATCATCTCGTTTACTGCAGCCTTCTGCTTTTCTTGCTGTGGTATCAAGGGAATGCAAATCACTTGTTAGTAGAGCACTTAAACAAGATGCATAATCAACAAATAATTTGCTGGAACACCATCATCATTCCATACTCATACGTACAAATTGAGAGTTGGATGCAGTCAAATGTCCCATATTATCCATTATCCATCCCTAGCGGATTTCCGAAAAAGCTGAGCCTAGCAAGTAAATTCAGAATCATAACTTAAAAGACCATACATGTACTTGAATGTTGCCACAAATATAATGAGGAATGTTTTACTAATAGTTAATCAATGATCCATTAGTCTATTGAGACAATGAAGATCCAGACACTCCATAATTAGATTATGAAATCTCTGAAGAAGAAGTCAAATTGCACAAGTTATATTCTGCATATACTCATCATCATTACATTACCAAGTGAGAACAATCAACATAAATCATACGCTCAAACATATGTTCCTACTACTGCCTTTCTTCCTACTACATACTCAATAGGGGAAACCATGGCCTAAAGTGTCCTTTATTGTATCATCATTTGAATGTTGCAATTTGATTTGAGAAAATTTATCAACCACTCATTAGAAAATCACCACGAACAACACAGAATCATGAAGCAATAAAGAAAAAAAAAGATCAACTATACCTTAGTAATAACAAACTCCATCACTATATATATATGTATACATGTTTGTGTGTGTGTGAGTGTGAACTTTCACGCATATATTATGATTCTAAATGATTTCATAATACACACATGCATTCGATTTTAAAGGGAATAACCGAACAGGTTGCAGGAATCTAAATAACACGTGCATGCACCAAAACTTTGAAGGGCTGATAAGATTTTCAGACTTCACTATTCCATTACTTTGCACATGCAAAACAAGTGTTAAACGCACTATATCGATCAGGCTGAGATCTGAAGCGAATATTTTCTTATTCAATCGAGCATCAAATGCTCATTCAACAAGCACAAAACTAACTATACAGCTTCATAGTTCATCTCAACAAAGCTTAGCTAACACTACTATATCCAATTTCTTGATATAGAAACTAAACCAGCTTCTTCGTGTCTACACGAATTTGAAACCAACAAATATATCGGGCTCAACTCTTACATACAACACTTCATTCTCTCTAGTGTCACAAGCCAGGTAAAGATGCAGTTAAGAGCCAATTCAAGTGACAAAACAACCAAATTACAAAATCTCATCTATACAAACAAATTTGATAAAGCAGAAAAATTAAATCTTCGTTCCCGCTAAAACATACCCTTCCTAATTAAATCAATTTATCACCACATTTTTTTGACATAATCTTTTGAACTGTTTTTCACGAAAGTCCACCCCGACAACATAAATGGAAAATAATTACATACAGGCAAAGTCTATCGTGTATTCGCCACTACAAATTGAATAGAAACGAAATTCTTACAATAAGAAGCTGCTGCAATTCAGGGTTGTTAAAGGATGAAGGATCCATTGGTGAGAACAGATAATTTATTGGGATTCAAGAATTTCACAGAGTCTGGATTGAAAAACCCTACCGTACATACGCACACCCTCTGTTTCTCCTCACACACACACACTCTTTCTCTCTAAATCGAATCAAAATCTTCACCGAATCAACAACCCCAGCTAGCTGAGCCTGGATCTAAGCCTTTTTTTTACTTGAAATCAATTGATCGCGGATCTGGGCAATGCGTGAAGATCGAGCTTTTAGTGAGAGAAAAAGCAAGTGGAGTAGATAGATGAGTGAATGCGCGTGTGCTCTCTCTCTATCTCTCTCTTGTGTGTGAATGAAGAGAATAAGAGGACTGTGGTGGACTGTAATAATGGAGGATTTGGGTTGTGAAGTTGCTGTATTTCTGAATAAGATTTGTCTATGACAACAGATAAAGACAACGGTTTGTAGAACCGTTGTCTATGAGCGTGCATTTTGTCTATGACAACGGAGCTACGACAACATCAATGTAAAACCGTTGTCTATTAGCGCATTTTTTTGCTCAAAGACAACGGTTTTAGCTACCACAACGGTTTTTTCCCCTACAACAACGGTTTTATTTAAAAACCGTTGTCTTTTTGGTGTTGTTGTTGGCCTTTTTTCTTGTAATGATAATAAGATTAAGTGATGAATGCACAACAAAGACTTTAGGTCTTAGCTAATGGTCAATGTGTTTGAACCCCATCCGAGATACTAAACGCATCACCAATGTCTATCCTTTGGGCTTTAACATTGGCTGCAAGCAGTACTCTCGATGTAGTGATCAAGTGATGACAGAAAATGGCGTGTCGAACAACAATCATTCTTTGGACTGTCTTGTTGAACACACAAGTTCAACTAGATAACCGCCATACACTTATCTCCACAGTATGCGTAAACAACTCTGTCAGATGCGGACCTTCCTCTGGGCTGATCACGCAAACACATGAGTTGAAAACACAAAACAACCATATATATGGCTAGATGTAGTAGTCTACACAAAAGTGGTCACTTTGACGACGTATTGCTTCAACTAAAACACCTAGGAATTAAATTTCAGACACGAGTCCAGCACGTTTAGCGACTGGATCGGCGACCAGGACCGGGTCATCGAAGTTGCAACCAAATTCGCCCCACATGAACATAACATCAATTCATGAATACATAGATTAAATAATTGAATCCAATCATAAACCCACTTGTAATCGCCTCAATTTGCATATAGAATGAAATTCATAATCAATTAAAAAAAAACTTTGATTTGCGCGCACATCAATTCAAACGAAACTATACTATGCGACAACCATTATAAAAAATGTATGCAAAATCCATTATCACAGAATTTGAGCCAATAAAATTAACATAATCATTCTAGATCCTTGCGCCATAGATGGCAGAGAAAAAAAAATGTGGATGAGATATTTTCAGTGATTACAAATCGCAAAATTAATTAATAAATATGTATATCAACCGAAAAAACCCAAAACACAGAAGATATAATTCTTGATTTCAACATTGCAATTAACGTACGAATTCTCAATCACATTGGAAAACGAACAGAAATTAAACCAAGGATCGATAGTAAATCATCATACAACGACCAAATCTCAGAGAATCATAGATAGAGTAGCTCTGATACCACTTGTTAAAATCATGATACCAAAAGAGGGGAAAATACTGTAAATCCTAGATCATGAATTCTCTACTACGGTAATCTGAAGCATTGTATGAAGATCGAATACAGAAAAACTAACCAGGAAACGCCATTGAATTGAATGGAGGATGATTGACTAGTTGGATGACTTGATGGACTTCCGGAGAATGGTTACGCCTCTTCACCATAAATTCTATACTGATGGGGGAGAATAGAATATGAGATACGTAACTTCTCGGGGACCATCCATCCTTTTATATTTAATATATTTTATCGTAATTGCAAGTCAACCCTTCAACAACTATACAATTACATTTAGAGTTATACACATTATATAATAACAATTAATACATTCTTATTATATGTGACCATATTAATGATTGAATAGAAATTAATCCAACACCGTATCCTATCTCTGATAATATTATAAATACATGTATCATGTTTACTTTGCAGGTGACAAACACTATTCTCTAACTTTACTCTCAAAAAATTTTCACATTCTTGCATGCACCACTGCCCACTTGCCTAGTCTACACAAAATGACTTGGGAATCATAGTGTATCCCAAAAGAACTCTCCAACCTCTCTTGCACGCTGTGAAGATTTGTCGTCATTCGCTGTAAGGGATTTACAAAGTCGGGTATGATCTCTAACACACTTGGAGGTTTCATACATTTACTTTCTTTTGCTGTGATGGATTTAATTTTCAATTGAACACAAACCATACCTATTTTACTTAGTATTTCTAGTATGTTTCAACTTGTCAATTTTAAATATACTTCTTGTAAACTTTGACTCACTAATTAAGTTGAAACTCTCCAAATTATTAGGAAATGTTTGATTCACATCAAGATTGTGCACGTATAAGAATAATATTCAAAACCAACACTTTATTTTGTAATTTGAATATACATATATAGTTACACTCTATAAATGTCAGTTTGTTTACATGAAAAGTGGATTGAGAGGAAAAATAAGAAAGATATGAATTAAAATTTAGACAGAGATACAATGTGTTTGATAAATTATATGGTCACCTTATAATTTTTTAGTTATATGGCTACATCACTTGCAAGGTGGTCAAACGTGTGCCACATGAAGGAATTAATTCCGAATTTTTAAATTTAAAATACATTTGATATATTTACCAATAATTCAAGATTTAAATTAATATTTTTTATAATTCAACACATATTTAATATAACGTGAACAATTTATATTTTTTCTTACCATCATCTCTAATATAAATTATTAAAATAATTTGAACACCAATCTATATGAAACTACGAAATATAATTAGTTTTCAATTTGAAAATTCAAAGATCAAAAATTTTAATTTAATTATTAATATATTTATAAGTTTTAATACATTCTTATTAATTAAAAAATATTTTTATAATATAAAAAATAAATTAAATTAAGTTAAAATTGAGTGCATGGGTTTGAATCGATGGTTACGGTTCAGAACAGTCGGTAACCGAATCGTTCTCTACATGGTTATATACGGTTTGAAATCAAGCAGTCAATTAGAATTACACTTCTTGAAATTAACAGCCGATTACAATATGATTATGGTTCAATATTCCAATAGTTGCAACCTCTTTGAAAACCTCAAGTTCCATGCTTATATATAATAAATTGAATCAATGGAAATGTATTAGAACAATGATCTCAAACAATTTAATTCTTTTTTAGAAAGGAGAACTTCACTTCATTACTGGGCATAAGAAATGTCTGCTGCTTGAAAACAAGCTACAACAGTTTACAAAAATCAGTCCACCAACCAAGAAAAAAACCAACTAAACATCATGGATTAGAACACCACGGTCTAAAGTTTAACCAGGGAGTGCAACAACTAGACTTCTTCCCGACTACTCAACTCCACAATATCGACTTAATATCACCAATCAATCTCTCCACATTCCATACCCCGTTATTGAAAACAATATCATTTCTACTTTTCCAAATCACCCAAACAACGCATTCAAATATCGCAACCATAAAATATGTAAGTTTAGTACCTTTAAGTAGGAAGCAAAACTGAATAAAGTTAGCCGGGACTTCTTTCGGAACAGAAGTCCGGACACCTATCCGCTCCAAGCAACGACTCCACAACGTCCACGACATCCAGCACTCGATGAACAAGTGATTGACTGTCTCCTCTTCTTTGTGACACATGGAGCATAACGTAGGCATATTAGGCGGCATAACTTCTCTTTTCTTCAACTCCGACTTTGTTGCAATTTTATAAAACACCAATCTCCACGCCGTAGCTTGAACGTTAGGAGTTGCAACTTTGTTCCATATTAGTTTACAACTAAACAGAATGCTACTAGCTCCATTCGCCTTTCTTATAATGAGTCTTTTATAGCCACTTCGAATCGAGTACTCGCCACCCGACTCAAGGGTCCAAATCCACTTGTCCGTAGTGTAAAGAGCGCGGAGACCTGCATAAAATCAAATCAAAAAGACGAGTGAGGTCTTCTTTTTCCCACTCTCTCAACTCTCTCCTCCACCGTAACTTCCAATTCCACCTATCACCAACCTAATTCCCTCTATTAGCCACCGAACAAAATTTTTCAAGACTAAGAGTGTACATACGTGGGAATTGACGACATAGAGGTTCAACCCCCACCCATATATCATGCCAAAAGGACGTTAGCCCCCCATCTCCCAATTTTCTCTCAATCACACCCTCGAACCAGCCTCCCTCTGAATCTCTCAAACTTTTCTGAATATCACCCCACCACCCCCGACCAAACCAACACTCCTCAAGGCAATCTACCCTACTTAACTCCTCCCTACCTCCCCTCGTCACACCACCCAATATAATCTCTGCTGACAAAGACTTCCTATTATTCAAAACTCTCCAAGCCCATTTTCCCAACAATACTTTCTTGAGAGTGACAAGGTCCTTGATACCGAATCCACCATCCTCTTTAGCTTTCGTGATCGTATCTCACTTAGCCCACACCATATTCTTGGCCGACTCCCTTTTCCCCCAAAGGAACCTTTGTTGCATAGAGATCAACTTCTTAGGGACAATATTCGGCGCCCTGTACACCGAAAGGGCATATAAAGGGATAGCCGATAACACCGCTTTCACCAAGATTATTCTGCCGCCCAAGGAAATTCGCAAATTCCTCCATCTATCGAGTCTATTTTTCACTTTCTCCACGATGTAGGCCCAATACCTTTCTTTCCTATGTCTGCAACCAACACGAAGACCAAGATAGTTGAAGGGTAGGGGTACGCTATTGCATTGTAGGATGTGTGCATTTTCACCCATGATGCCAGGCTCGACACAAATAACTATCACCTAGGACTTATCTTTATTAATACTGAGTCCAGATACGAGCTCCAGCACCACATGAAACCTTCTAAGAAAAAGGGCATTCTTGATAGAAGCATTACAAGGAAGATCGTGTCATCAGGGAACTAGAAATGGGAGATCTTGAGAGCCCGAGAACCAATTTCCATCGGATCATAAAGACCTTTATTGATAGCCCTTTTCAATAGAATCCCAATGCATTCGGCTGCCACAATGAAAAGAAAAGGGGAAAGCGGGTCACCTTGCCTCAACCCACGCCTCAACTTAAAATCCCCCGAGGGGGTACCATTAACGATAACATCAGCATGAGCTGATTCCACGCACTCTCTGATCCAAGTAACCCACTTCTCGCAAAACCCAAATGATTGAAGCATATCCCAAAGAAAACTCCATTCAACTGAGTCATAGGCTTTTGCAAAGTCAATTTTAAAGTAAAAGCCTTCACCCCGGCTTCTCAATAACCACCCCGTTAAGTGAAACAATACAGTCCAAGATCTGTCTCCCTCTCACAAAAGCAAATTGTTACTCATAAATAATGTCATCCAGTACACCACTTAACCTACTAGCAAGAATCTTGGAAATGATCTTATAAGGACTGCCCACCAGCGAAATAGGCCGAAAGTTTGTAATGTCATCTGAGAGATCTTTCTCTTAATAAGGAAAATAAAAGAATGATTTAGACCCTTGGTCAATTTCCCGAAAGAGTGAAACTCGTGAAGAAACCATAATATCCTCTTTCACCACCTCCCAATATCGTAGAAAGAACGTTGGGTTGAATCCATCAGGACCGAGACTTTTAAACTCATCAGGACCGGGGCTTTCAAACAATTTAATATTCAAGTAAATTGTAACTATATTTGTAGCAATACCGAAAAACTAAACAAACAGATTTGAGGCAAACCCTAATATATAGTGGGTGGAAATTTTATGATTATACATAATTTAATTTAGAATATTGATCTAAGATATTGTTCTAGACTATTCGATAGAGTAAATTTATTATGGGGTGGGACTTTTATTATATTATTATTGTGGTCGACATAGCATAAGATTTTGTCATCAACAAATGAAGATGAGTTATAATCGTGATGACGTCAGAGTTGGTAAATTCATTATCTGCTGCTGTTTTTTAATCCTAGTTAGTTTGGATTTGCATTGCATCTGCATCTGTATCTGTATAAATAAATACATAAAGTATGCATGGCATATGGGTTGATGTCAGAAACCATAGTGGATGAAATTATGCTGCTCTCTCTTTTATTGGGAAAAGCTCTTTTTATCTCATTCTGTCCCCTTTTCCTTTTTCCTTTCCAAATTAATATCTAAATTCAATTTTGGTACAATAATAATGATATTTAAATTTGAAACATTTCGGCTCAAAAATAACTATTTTGTTAAAAGGCCCAATTCAGATCTTTTATTAGATAATGATATCATATTTCCTATTACATTGATACAATTATAACACTAACATGATTAATGATTTAAAAAATAAAAAGTATATTTTCTTATATATATTATAAATTTTGAATCATAATTATACTACATATCATGATCTTGTTAATGTAATAGAAAATATTATATCATAAGGCAATAATGATCTCATTTGCCAATATACATGTGTGATTCCGAGCAATCACGCGATTTGACCAATTCGAATATTCTATTATCTAATGGTGTGACATCATTAAAATATAAAATATATATTTATTCTTATTTGTACTCTAATCTTGAACGCTAATTATATCATGCGTCACTATTTTATTAATACAATATAAATATTAAACCTTTAGGAAATAGATGATATCATTAGCGTGTTGACATAATTTTTTTTTATATCAATCCGGAAATAAAAATTTCATCGAGTCTTTGTTGACTTGCATTTATAAACGACTTTTTATCAAGTTAATTTTTATGTGTTCAAGTCTGAGTGAGCCCTGTATGCAGTTGATAAAAAATTTGCACGGCAAAATCTACTCTAACTCATAAATGGATCATACATACAATACAATTGAAAGCAATACAAATATGCAGTACAACGCTTGAACAAAATGAGTAAAAGAATGAGAAACACTGCTTTAATACTCAAAACACTCAAATACTGAAGTATATTTACAACCATCAACCAATAAAATGAATTATGTTCTTGCATCATCACATAAGTACAACAAACCAACAAATGAATAGACAAATATATCAAGAAAAGAAAGAAAGAAGAAGAAAAATAAGAGAGGAAAAGGGAAATCCTTGTTTGTTTGCACAACACTAGTATATCTAACACATGAAAAACAACTCAATTCCAACACTAGGCATAGACACAACAACCTTCACAAAATGCAACTCTTACCACACAAAAGAAACAAATCATATATATAATATATATATCATCACCATGTTCAGCAGCTATTTCATTTGTTACCATCGTCCTTGGCTTCTGGTTCTGGAGCGGCCGTCTTGGAGTTGTTGGATTTCCCAATGATGGCCTTCTTGGCCTTCACCAGTGACTGCTTCACAATCTTAATAAGAGACTGCTTCTGAGTCTTCACTGGAACATCATCTTTGGGGACATCCTTGGTGCTCTCACTACTCTCCTTCACTGTCTCATCAACCTTTTTCTCTTCCACTGGTTTAGTTGCTTCGGTCGTAGCTTCTTCGACTGCCTCTGAGTTCTTCAGCACCTCCAGTTTGGTTTCTCTAGGCGCAGCTTCGTCTTCACCTGTGTTTGAATCACACTGGATGAGTTCTTCAGCCACCACACTCTTCTCTTCTGGCACATCAGTTTTGGCTTCAATCTTCTCTGCCTCACCACCCTCTTTAGTCTCCTTAATTGGTTCGTCATTCTTTTCTTCGCACGGACTAGTTCCTTCTTGCTTCTCAGCTGTTGCTTCCTCCACTACTGGAGATGGAACAGGAGCAGGAGCAAGCTCGGATTCTGTTTTCTCCTCACGTTTTTCATCGACAGGCTTGGGTTCTGCTTTCTCCTCAACAGACTCAGAAACCACTTTCTCCTCAGTTTTCTCAACAGCAGGCTCAGGTACCACTTTCTCCTCAATTTTTTCCTCAACAGGCTTGGGTTCTACTATCTCCACAACAGGCTTGGGTTCTGCTTTCTCCTCAGCAGGTTCGGATAACGATTTCTCCTCAGTTTTCTCCTCAAGCGGCTCGGATACCACTTTCTCCTCAGCAAGCTCAGATATTGCTTTCTCAATTTTTTCCTCAACAGGCGTTGTTTCTGCTTTCTCCTCAGCAGGTTCGGGCACCGATTTCTCCTCAATTTTCTCCTCGAGAGGCTCGGATATCACTTTTTCCTCAACAGGCTTGAGTTCTGCTTTATCCTCAGCAAGATCAGATACTGCTTTCTCCTCAGCAGGCTCGGATACCACCTTCTCCTCACATTTTTTCTCAGCAGGTTCAGGCTCGAATTCCTCTTTCTTCTCGGATGCTTCCGGTACTGCAACATCCTCCACTTTCTTCTCCACTACAACAGGCTTAACATCATCATCAACTTTTTCTTCTGTTGATTTGTCATCGACCTTCTCAGCACAAGACTCGTCTCCGGCTGGAGGGACCTCAACAGAAACTGCTTTGTCTTCGACTTTTGCCTCTGCTTTCGCCTCCTCATCGGGCTTACTATCCTCGACATGAGGCTCGGCTAGCTTTTCTTCAACTTTTGCTTGTGTTGTTTCCTCCGTTTTCGTGCTAACCGCACACTCCTTTGGCGGTTCGATTCCGGTGACCTCTTCTTTTGCAACTCCCTGCAATATGATCGGAAATACTTTATGATTGATGCAACATAAGCTCAAGAAACCTCAAACTCTAGTAATATTTTACTTTATTCTTACATCTTCCTCGGTTTTAGCATAACGTGAGCAACTAATATGCATCAGTTATGTGATAGTTGCTGTCATCTAATATGCACAAGGAGAAGAAAAACTCCACAACCAAAATATTAATAAAACGAGTAAATCTAGTGATCAATTTCAAAATCAAAATCTAGTGATGAATTTGTACTAGTATTAGTAGTTATTTAGTTCTCTTAGCAGCAAAAAGAGTACTCCTGCTTCTGATGGTATTCTGAACTTACTTGACCATTTCTAGTCATAAACTAGTCCAAATAAGCTAACTGAAAAAACACAGTTTTTTTCCTAGACAAGAAAGCATCAAGATTCAAGACACACACACACAGAGAAAGCATCCTAAGACAAATAATAACTCAAGAAGTGAACACAAAAACATACCTCACAAGGGGCAGGATGATCCGATGCAACAGTCTCAGTAGCCATGAAATTATTACTGAAAATCAAGAAAGCTGGTGATAGAAAAAATAGTGAGAAGAAAAACAAGTACAAAACAGAAAAAGAAAGGAATGAGATGGTTGGCAACAACCACAAAAGCAGAGAGAGAGAGAGGGGAGGAGTGGGGTAGGGAAGCACAAAGCAAAAACACACACACACACACACTCTGCGTACACAGATTAGAAATCACACCACTCATATACAATTTCACATACTTGATGATCTGTCACCCCAAGTGAAGTGAGTGGAAATCCTTTAGCTACCCATCCAAAAATTAAAATAAATAAATATTCAAAATATATATAGTTCTTGAAATTATTGGAAAGAAATATTGGGAAATAGGTGCTGTCATTGCAAAAGTGACAAGCTTTAGCATGGGACCATATTTTGCACAAGGGGCTAATATATTCTTGCACAAACAGTTGTCTCATTTTTGTCGGTTATGAACAACCCTAAATTGGATTAGAGATTCTTCTCGTTATTTATTTGCGACAACTCTAATGTTATTAATTAATTATGAGAAAAAAGATTGAATTAGTAAATTATTAGTGCGTTATACCTGTCATAATTAAACAAAGAATTAAAGCAGGACCTCAGACCCAGATAGATACGAATAAAGGACAAAGGTCATACCTGTCATTTAACGGATTTCTTATATTCTTTTCTTTCTTTCTTTATTTCTTTTTTATTCTTTCAGAAAGTTGTCATTTAATCATTGTCAAGTTACATTTGAATAGGAACACAAAACACACAATTTCAATTCAGATTTTGTTAGGGGTTAATACTTTTACGTTTTTTGGAGTTCTGAATCTGAGCTAGCAATCGGTTAAAGCAAAAGGGGACTCTCAATTATGGGCTTCCAATTGTTTTTTCTTTAGTAATGTTTGGGTACATGCATTTTTTAAAATCCATCAAAAATTCCACAATTCGGATTGTCAGATTGAATGTTCCAAAATAAGGGGATGATAATAGAATATGTAGGTGTACTAAGTTATGGTATCATTTTATTTACTCTTATTTATTAAATTAGGTCCACATATATTCTTCGTGAGCAAGAGTCCATAATATTTTTTACATCAAACTTTTTTCATTATATTATTCAATATTAAGTTTCTATTTTTTTAATAAATTCAAATTGTATTTTTTATTCTAATATTAATATAAATGATTAAAAGTTTGATTTGTTTGGTTTATTTAGTTTGAAATCAAATCAAACCAAACTAAACCATAATTATAATGGTTTGTAAAATCTCAACCCAAACTAAACCAAACCAAATTAGATTGGTTTAGTTTGATTATTGGTTTGGTTTGAGTTTTGCTCGGTGAAAGTTAATAGTTTGCATGTTTTTAAATGTCGTTTGTGTTAAAGTGAGTTAATGATGATGAAAGTGTTAAATTCATATGTTATGCTATGTTCCTTTTAAGTTTATTTGTGCAGTTCAAGTTGTACAAGTTGATCTCGAATTTTAAATAAACGAACAAAAAATTAGTGAAGAATCTAGCATTTAACTGTTATTGTATATAATTTAATGCTTTTAGTTGAGAGCTTATCATAAACACGTTTTTTTTACTTATAGAACCTGTCTTGATTTATTTTTTCGAGATTTTTATTATGTGCAAAAGTCTTGAATATGATTTAAATCCATTTTTTGTTAGTCACATCGCACCATCTCGTATTCGAAACAATTATTTGTACATACTTTGGAGTCAATTTGACATTGTCTTCTAATCAGACATTAAGAGGGGGTATTGTCGTGTATTGTAATCCCTCCATCCCACTAAGCATGACATCTTTTTTTTCCGGCACGGTTATTAAAGAAAGTGTATAAAGTAGTGTGTAAGAGTGATAAAGGTGGTAGGGTCCACATCTTTTTGAAGAGATAACTTTTACTATTTATGAAATGTGTCAAGCTTAGTGACACGTCCCAATAAGGAAAGTGTGTCATGTTTAGTAGGACGGAGGGAGTATATTTTTGGAATTAAATGTTGTTGGGAGTGTAAGAACTACATAAAGAAGGTAAAAAAAATCGAATAATTTTGTAAATTGTGTGTCATATCATGAAATGCTAATCATAAGAAAAGTTAAGTGAGAAAAATTGAAAGAAAAAAAAAAGAGAAAAAAAAGAAGAAAATGATGGAATATGATACAATGAAACTATGAATAGTTCACCGAATTTCTAAGTAGTCAAATTTAGTGGAGTTGAAAGTGTTCCGGTGTAAGGTGATAATTGAAGATGAAGTTTTGGATCGAAGAAGAAAGGTGTGTTTGTGAAAAAAACTTAGAGGATTATTTGTCGTATTTTAAATAATTTATAAGCTCTTGGTTATAAGATCATATATGCTAAAAGGTTATAAGTTGTCAAATTGTTTGGATAAATTCACTTATAAGCTCTTTAAATAATGATAAAAAATGACATTACTCATTTTGTAAAAACTCTCTATTTTTTTTTAATTGTATGATTATTTATATAATTTTATTGTATCTTATAAGTTAATGTCAAAATAAGTTGGGGTGAAACTACTTATTTTTTGAACAACTTATAAGCTCTAAGAGCTTATTTTTACAAACACCCACTTAGTCACTCCAAAATATTTTCTACCTTAAAGCAATGTGTTTATATTAGAAGCTTACAAAAGTTCTAATTCATCCATGTTTGAGCACATTTGAAAGTGTTGGAGAAATTAGAGGATTGAAAAGTTTGAGCAATGCTCCACCGCTCGCGGTGGACATTAGTGCCCATGGCTGATGTAGTAATGTTACTTCATTATCACATCAGCATGCGAGTCATTATATTTTTTATTTTTTTGTTAATTTTATTTTTATTATTATTTTGTATTAAATATTAAACTATACCTTAATCAATAAACTCTAGTTGAAAAGTGATAATTAATTAAAAAATTTATTTAATATTTAATATTTATTTACATGGCATGCCACATTATTCGTGAGCGCATTAACTCCGCACGCCGCGGGCGGGTGAGCATTTTCTTGAAAAGTTTATGATAAGTAAATTGTATTGTATTGATTTAATGAGTGATATTTACCTATTAAACAATTGAGTGTTGAGTGATATACTTCCGGTAAAGTTGTATTATTTGATTTCCGAAATTAGCTTTGCGTTTGATGAGTGTGAATTTGCTAGAGAGATCTTAACTGTGGGAAGTCATATATCTTGTTGTGATTTCATGAGGTATCAATAAATTTAAAGTTAGTGCATTCGTGTTTATTATTTTCTTCTTCTCGTTATTCGAAGACGAAAAATTGTCTAAATTTGAGGGAGTTGATAAACAGTTATTTTATACTATTTTTTGTAGATTTTGTTTTCTTTTATGTTAGTTTTTAGGCGTAGTTTAGATAGTTAGGTTTAGTTAACAGGGTTTTAGTTGAGTAGTCGTTTTTTGAATTTTATCTTATTTGTTATTGTTATTTTGTAGGTTTTTAGGTGTCGAAGGATTTGAAGATTAATAAAAAGCAAATGAGACACGACGTGCATATCGAGAATGAAGTGAAATGAGGCGGGAAGGAAATTCGACCCGAAAATGACAACTTGCCTTGAGTTGCCGTACCGATCACTGTTTTCAGTTGCTATAACGTTTTAACTTAAATTCTATAAAAACGGTGATTCAGACTCCAACTCACTATTTTTGTACACTTATTAAGAAAAATAGCGTTTTCCTAATCTAATCATTATCTTAGTGAAATTGTGACTTATAAATAGGTTCTCTTTCATTGTATTAAAGATACACCTTTTAGAAATTTGAAAACAATTTTAATCTCGATTTATTTTATATTCTTACAACTTTGAAGAAGAACTCAAAATTGAAGATTCAACATCAAAGATCGAGAATTCGATCACAAAGGGGGTTTACGTTCTAATTTTTGTTTATTTTTAAATATTAGTATGTATAGTAAATAATATGATCATAGAATTTTCTTACACCTAATTTGATTTGGATTTTTTTATTATATCTTAATTTTCTTTTTAATTCATGATTTATGTTTTTAAGATTTTATTTTCATATTTTAATATTTGATCACTATTATTGCATGTCAATTGTGTAGTTCATGCAATAAAGGAATTAATTTTGCAATCGACCTTTTGAAATATAATACATACCTCATCTTGGAACCTGTATAGTATATTTTTGTTCATATTTTAGTCGTATCTCGAGTCTCGTGTTATAGTCTATTTAGTTGATTACGTTGTGTTTTAGTTCATTTTTATGTCGGATGTTGAATTTTGATTGATAGGTTGTTGGTGGAGTTATGTAAAAAAAAAATGGTGCTTGAGGAGTGCAATTTAATTCGAGGAAGCATATCGAGCTGGAGGTGCGGAACAAGCCTTGAGCGTGACGGGGCAGCCAAGGCCACCCCGCGGGTGCTAGACATGCCACGCCCGCTGTGGTGGCGTTTTGAGTTCGGGCAAAATGCTATATCTAGAGGCCGTTGGAGTGCTGAAGAAGTCACGACAGAAGCCCGGGTCCAGCAGGCGCTGGCGAGATAGGAAGGCGCGCGCAGCGCGCGAATAAAGAGCACGACTTGCACGCATTAAAGATGAGATTTTCAGTTATTTTCACTAGGTCGTTTTTATTCTCTCCGTAATATCTCATCGCTTTCCTAGTTAATAGAAATACGATTTCCTTCCAATTGAAGTGTGAATCTATATTTGGTGATTGAATTTGATTTAGTAAGTTCTTCATTTATGGACTCCTTTCTTGATTTCTTTCCTATTTCCATGAGTAGCTATATTCCATCTAGGGTTTAGATATTCTAATTTCTTCAATTGATATCACAATCCTTGTATATTTGTTGATTAATTCTTGTGCTTAATTGAATTGAGTGCTTGATCAACATTTGATTCATCTTAAGTGCTAGAATAGATTCATGAATTATTCTTGTGTTTGACCTAGAATTAATCAACCCCCATTTTCTAATCGGAAACGTAAGAATCGGAATTGTTATTGTAATTATAGTATTCCTTATTGTGTGATTCATATACGAGAGTGAGGATCACCGTTTAATAATCAAATACGTGGGTTAGATATTTAACAACTTTTGGGAATCTTGATTGAATACAAATACGTGATTGGATGTGATATTAATTGTTGATGAATGAATGTCTAAGTCCTAGGCTTCAACCCTTTGATTTTATTGTCCCCTTTAATTGCTTTAATTAGAGTAGATAATATCTCATCATATTGAATAGTTGGTTCATGTCTCTGCCACCTAACTCTTTGCAGAACTGGAACCAAGTCTCGGAGAAGTTTATGCCTAAATGATATCCGAATTAGAAGACACATGTGGTGAGATCACAGCTGGTGAATTTCACCCAGATGGAAGGGGAGCCGCTCCATGAGGCTTGGGAGCGCTTTAAAGGCCTACAGATGCAGTGTCCACATCATAATCTTCCACTGGAGCTGTTTAATAAGTTTTTCTACGAGAGTCTGCATCCGAATTTTCAGTATATGGTTGATAATGCGGCTGGAGGAGACATCGGGGGCAAGACAGCGGATGAGCTCATTGAGATATTTGAGACCATGGCAGATAACTCTCAGCAGAGGAGTTCTTGAGTTCAAAAGAAGAAGGTGAACAAGGCTACCTCCAGTAATGACATGGTCTGACAGCTAGAGAGCTCACTAGGCAAGTGCAAGCTATCCGAACAGCTGATGAGCAGTCGCGCAGAACTTATGGGAACGAGACATGCAACATCTGCGGAGAGGTTGGGCATGGAGCTAACATCTACCCCAGTGCAGTTGAGCCACCTATCGAGTTTGAGGAGCAAGTGACTGCACTGCAAGGGTTCCAGCCTCGGCCTAAGTTTGATCCATACTCAAACTCCTACAACCCAGGCTATAGATATCACCCTAACTTCTCCTGGAGACAACAGCCTCAGCAAGGGCAACAAATGCCACCACAACTAGGGGTGTCTATTCGGGTCGGGTCGAGTACCCGACTCCAAAATCATCAAAATTTGACTACCCGATCTCAAACCCGAGATTTCCTATCGGGTACCCGAGTCCGACTCGGGTATTTCGGGTACCCGAATTACCCGAAAAATTGAGGGACTTTTAAAATTTTGGGTATTTTCGGGTGTTCGGATTTTCAGGTTTTCGGGTGTATACATTTAATACCTTTATTAATTAATTTTATGAGGAATTTAATAATGTCCAAATTAAATTATTATCTTTTCACTACTTGAATTAATTAATATTTTGCTACAACTTATTTAAACTTCGCTCATACAATACAAGTATAAACAAGTTTTCTAAATATAATTATCATCTAAATTAAATATGGAGTAAGTTATCCAAATATTTAATTTTATGAGTTGCAATATTTTAGATAATTCATATGTTTATATAATATATTCAATTATTCATGTATAAACTACTTTTATATAGTTCTAAGAGTACAAATGTTAGTCAAACATGAACACATGATCAAGATAATTTACAGTTCAATTATAGTTTAATAATGGCCAAATTAAATTATTATTATTTTCACTAATTGAATTAATTAATATTATTATACAACTTATTTAATATTTGATCATACAATACAAGTATAAACGATCTTTCTAAATATATAAATATCATCTAAATAGGAAGTTTTATCCAAATTTTTAATTTTATGAGGTGAAATATTTCAAATGGTTCATATGTTTATATAATATATTCATGTGTCGTTACTTTTATGTAGTTCTAAGAGTACAATGTTAGCCGAACTTGATTAAGATAATTTACAATTTGATTGTATTTCAATAGTGTCTAAATTAAATTATAGTCTTTTCACTACTTGAATTAATTAATATTTTCTACAACTTATTTAAAATTTGATAATACATGATACAACTATAAACGAGTTTTCTAAATATATAATATCATCCAAATAGAGGAGTTAGTTATTTAAATATTTAGAATATAAAATATTATAATTTTTATTTTTTTTTGAAAATAACTCCCCTATTTTTATGCATAATTAAACCTATTTTTAACTTAATGAATCGAATAAAAAACACATACTTAATTAAAATAATAAATAACAAAGAAAAAGTCTTCAGTTTTGATAGTGTCATTGTCCATAATAAATGCATAGTACAATAGTTCGAAATCATAAACGAATAATCTTCACATCAAGCAATCTGAGTCTGTCCACTTTCACTATGAGTTGTATCAGTTGGTCTATTAGTTTCTCCACCATGTGCAAAAGATTTAGCACTATAAAAATAAAGAAAATATAGTTAGTAAATAAAGTAAAAAATAAACAAACAAAAAGTAAACTCAAATAATTAACACTCACCATACTCAAACTCCTTTTCTAGTTGCTCTTCAGATACACCTTCATCATTTTTGTCACTTGTACTCGACTTCAACACAACCATCTTGGGAGTTAATGAGCTTCTATACAAGTCAACAACACGACCTCCTGTGCTAAAGGCAGACTCAGAAGCAACACTAGATATTGGAATAGCCAAAATATCTTTTGCCATCTCAGATACAACTGGATAACGTGCGACATTTTTGGACCACCAAAATAAGATATCAAAGTCATCATCATCATTCTCCAACTCTTCTGATAAGTATAATGTGAGGTTTGACTTTTCAGCTCCTCCAGATCGCTTACCCACATATTTGGATAGAGCTCCTCTACCGCGACGTGATGTATTTGCAGTTGCTGACTTATGTACCCGAGCATTAACAGTTGGCATTATTTTAGTAAGATAAAACTCATATAGCTCGTTAAATGAGTCTTTAACCTCTCTTACCATATCACTCGCACGATCAAAGGTATACATCGAGCTTAAACATTTTTCCATAACCTCCATCTTTTGTCTTGGATCTAACACGGTTGCTAGGTAAAGAATCTTATTCATTTTCGGGTTCAACTCTATATTCTCCAACCAATACTTCCCGATCTTCATCCTCATATTGGTTGCGTGAAGTTGAGTTGTGCCTAACATGATTTTGATTCATGCTTTCTCTTGCACGATTTGTTATGGTTCCTCAAGCCATTGGTGCCGTGTGCAACAAAGCCAACGACTATTAGAACTCCACACCGATTGCATTTATATTTCTTTACGCTCACTGGAGGATCCCCTTCTTCAACCCACACGACTTTGAACCCATCTAGTGTATCCACGACACCAACCTTTGATTTTGCTCTTTCCTTTTCTTTTTAGCAGGTTCTCCTTCATTTTGTGTTTCTGTACCTATCTATGTTTGCCCTTCAATTTGTGTACATTCTTCTATCTCAATGTCTTCCAAATTCTCCATCTCTATGTCATGAGCTTCAATCTCTTCTAAAAGCCGATTTTTAGCTTGTTGTGTACTAGTATTAGTTTCTTCAAAGGATGTCATCTAAAAAAGAGTACAAAACAAAGTTTATCAACAAAAACACATAATGGTTAAAATAGTATATATTGGGTTAAATCCTTAGTTGTGGCATTTCATGTATCAAACGCTTACATAAAATAAAGGTGCATATATTGAGATCCGGTTGAGCCCAAAGTCTATTATCCCTTTAGTTTACCTGTTTATCATATAATCCTATTTTTGGTTTTAGGCTTTTAGTTTCTGGTACTACTGTAATCTAATATATCTTGTCTTTTGTTTCCACACGTTAGACAGTTTCATGACTTACACTATTGTATACAAAAGCTTTTACTAACATTTTTGTATCTTACTCGAGCTGCTAATATTGTAAGGAGCAAAAGGCGCAGTGTGGGATGATACTCTATTGCAACTTAAAGTCCCATTTATATTTGTGCAGGTAATCTAAGTTCACCCAAATAAGTACCTTACTTTTGTATTTGGTGTGGTATTCCAATAGCATGACAAATATTCTGCTTCACTCATTTAATAACTATCAATTAAGCTTGCTAAAGGAACTATGCAAGTTATGCAGCCATATAATGTATGTATATTCTCACAAACATAAATTTATATATCCACCATACCTTTATTAATCACTGCACACGTTGAAATGATTTAGTGAAACTTAGATAAGATATATACATATATACTACATCCTTCAAAAGAAATGATAAGACACATTCCTCCACCATATATAATCAATTTGCTCCACCTTATGAGTATGCATGCATTCTCCATTTTAGGGATATTCCAAAGAACCCTTACATATATATATATATAACACAATCAATATTCACACCATGTTAAAGAATACCATTATATCATATATTCTCAAAAAGAAAAGAAACCATTTGGAAACAAAAAGAATCCTAGCATACTTGGTCACAACTGCAGTGTAGTACTAAAAGAAGCTACTACATGTATATAAATTAATGACCAATATTCACTCAATTCATCAATTGAATAGTATTATATATATCATTTCCAGAAGGTAATAATTGCTAATTAATGAGACAAATACCACTTTAGTTCCCTTCACTAAAATTCCAAACAGATTGCATATATTTCACATCAATTCACCAAATATTCCCACCATTTATTTCATGCCCTTTTCATTTCACTCTCTGCTATCACTCAACTATTGATATAAGATTATAAGTAGTTGACACTTTACTATGAACAAGAGTAGTAATTCATCCATACGCACAATCTAGTATATCAAATAACAAAGATGGAGATGGTATATACCAATAGCTTTGATTGACAAATCACTGGGATAAATCACCAATCCCTACGGGCTATCGTCTACCTATCTACCTAGAGGGTTAGTCAACGTCGGTTTTGAAAAGACTGATGCTATTCAAACAGGCATAGGTCAACTAAATGGTATTCCCGTAGCAATTGGTTTCAGTTTATGGGGGGGTAGTATGAGATCCGTAGTCGGGGAGAAAATCTACCTTCTGGGGAGGTCCGTTTGATATCCAAAAACTGGTCAGCAACAGTCGGACAATCATCCTTTCCGCGTAGGTAAATCTTTGCCTGTTAGGCAAGAGGCTAGCAAATTATAAATTCTATCTCGGTAGGACATGTATTTCTATTACTATGAAATTCATAAATGAAGTAGTTAATGGTGGGGTTACCATATCCTTTTTGTAGTGACGAATCTTGTATGTGTTCTTAAGACTTAAGAAAAAGAATTTGTCCACTTTTCAGGGTCTCAAAGGGGCGTGTCATTGGAGTTAAGAAGTACAGTCAGACATTAACCAAAAATATGAAACTCACTCTCAAAGAATCATAAATATAAATTTCATCCAAACCTACACTCAATCAGAAGTGCTTACCGTGTTCAAGAGAGTTTAGGGCTAAGAGATATGGAGTTTGGGAAAGTGGGCAGAGCTGCGGAGACCTGGGTAGGTTGGGTTTCTGCCTGGGGTCCGGGCGGTGCCGGCGTGCCACGGCCGCGGACGGAGAATTAGGTCTGCGGTTGCCGGGTTGAGCGCCAAGCAGCATCGACGGGAGAAATAAAATTTTCAAATTTGGGTATGTTCTCTGTTGGGTGCAGCGCGGTGTAGGTGGGGGTGGAAATGAGATTGAATGAAAATTGAATTAAATTTTTTAAATTACATTAAATTAATTAATTGAATTAATCTTTCGGGTATTACCCGAAACCCGATCAGGTAATATTCGAACCCGAACTTTCGATAATATGCATACCAAAACCAGTCATGAATACCTGATTTTTGGGTTTTAGGATACCCGATACCCGATCGGATTTGGGTAATACCCGAAATACCCGATATCCGAGACCCGAATAGACACCCCTAACCATAGCATGGTTTTCAGCAGTTTGCACCACCGCAAGAGCAGTTTGTGCCGCCACAGCAGCATCAGGGCCCACCTAAGTCATCAGTGGAGGAGAACTTGAACAAGTTCATCCAGGCCAACCACCAGAGATTCAAGACAGAGTAGGCCTCTATGAAGAGAATCGATACTCAGGTGGGACAATTGGCAGGCACTTTGGGAGAGCTTGTCCAATTGAATAAGAAAGACAAGCTCCCCAATCAGCCTAAGCATGCTCAAGCTGTTACAGTTCTGCTTAGCGGGAAGGTAGTAGACAACAAAGTGGAGATGCCACTTGACGAAAATGATGACAAGGTGGAGAATGAGAGAAATTCACCTGCCCCTCTTGAAGAGAAAGGAAAGGAAGGGGAGTTTCATAAGGCAGAAAATCCTTATAAGCCTCCTATTCCTTTTCTAGGGTGACTTAGAAACGAGAAGCAAGACCAACAGTTCCTTGACTTCTAAAAGATGCTCTCAAAGGTGAATGTCAATCTCCCACTTTTGGATGTGATCAGACACGTCCTAGCTTACGTGAAGTTCTTCAAAGAGCTGGCATCTAAGAAGAGAAAATTTGTTAAGAACGAGAAGATTGTTGTGTCGGAGGTAGCCAGTGCAGTTCTGAAGCACCAACTTCCACCTAAGAAGACTAATCCAGGTAGCTTCGTGATTAAAATTTCTCTTGGTAATGGTAAGTCTGTTTCTGGTATGCTAGATCTAGGGGCCGGTATTTATTTGATGCCTTATTCCATATTTTTAAGATTGGGATTAGGTAATTTACAGCCTACTAGGATGTCTCTGCAGCTAGCTTATAGGTTAATTAGATACCCTAAGGGAATTATCGATGATATTCTTGTTAGAGTAGGTGATCTAATTGTACATATTGATTTTGTGGTTTTAGATGTAGGAGAGGTGCATGAAATTGGTAGTGAGCATACTGTTTTTCTAGGGAGACATTTCATGGATACTACAAACACTCTCATTGAAGTTAAAAATGAAAAATTACAATTGACTTTTGTTGGTCCCGAAAACTTTTCAATTTACATTACTTAGAGAGTTTAATCTTTCTAAATGAAGATTGCTTAACTTTGACAAACCAAATCGATCTCGATCTATCCAGATAAATACTCTCTTATGAAAAACTCTTAGTAGATATCAAGAGTGATCTTGATCTTTAATAGAGCGTTGTGTGTGTGACAGTTTCAGGTTGTGCCTCTTCAGTAGGTGGTGGTGACTCGTGTACCTTCCTCAACCTTCTTCTCTTCTCTTCTATAGAGCTTGCTCTCTTGGCGGGGTGGCTTGCGCTGGGGTTTTTCTTTCTGCACCTTCTCCCTTGGTGCTTTCTCTTTCTGTTTCTCATATGCTCTAGTAGGTGGCACCCAGATGAGATTTGAGCTACCCATCTCCAGTAGTGCAGCATGGTGCACTTCATCAGTAACTTTGTTGAATAGGGTTGGAGTAATTCCCAAGGACATCTCGATCTGATGTTGATCCTTAGGGATGGTGAACCTGGAGTTGAACTCTACAGCATTTTCCCAAACCTGTTGTTTGAAGAAGTTCTCCACCATGAAGCTTATTTTGGTGGACTGTCTCAAATTCCTTCAGACTTCCACTGATACAGCATTGCCCTTGGCATCCCTGTTCCACTTCGTGAGACGTGCTTCCTTTGCTAGCAAGTCAAAGAGGACTCTGCTCCAGTTGACTCTCAAATTCAGAACCATTGCAGTCATGATCCTGAACTTCTCCGGGATGACTTGATCGTATGATCCACTGTGCGTCATGAATATGCGCTGTACGAACTCGAAGACTAGCTTGTATCCTGGTTGGAGTAGTGCCCTTTGGAACATTCTTCCCGTGTAGGTAATGGGAATCACCATCACTTTCTCCACAACTTCCTGAAGTTGTTCCACAGTGATCTCATCAAGGGCCATTCCCTCATCCTTCAGTCTGTATGCCTGGTTGATCATGGCAATCACATCATAAGTGGTCTTACCGGTCCTATCTCCATTAGGCCATCCTTCTCATCGTGCCATGTTAGATAAAATATAGCGGTTTGTTTGACCAAGTACATGTTAGGATGGGCAGTAACTATGTTGTGAAATCCTACAAAATATAGGAATCCTAACAGTAAGTAACATATAATTTCCAGTTATATTGACAACAAATATACCCCATCTTACAGATATGAGAATGAACACGAATATATATATGACCAATAATCCAGAAATTAACATATATTTAGAGAATATCAACATAAAGATTAAGCCATGTGTCCAGAATCCAAATCTCACAGAGAAACTTCTATAAATCATGCTTAAGCAGTTTAAATGCAAATAATCGATGAAAACCTTTGCAACGCTTAACGATGGTGAAGATCGCTTCTAGTTTTTGAAAACCATGAGTTTCAAGGACAACATATGGTTCGGATGAGAGGAAATTTCTGAACTTCAACAACATGTTGTAAAAACAAGGATGTTTGAGGTGCCATTTTTCAAGAAAGATGAAGGTTTGATAACTTCCGAAAACACTTTGAGGAAACTGGAAATTCTTAAAGTGCTTAGAGAGGAGTAGTGCATAGTGAATTGAAAGTGTAAGGTGAATAGTTAAATGCACGTACAACATATATATATAGGAAATAATTCAACGGCTAAGATGAAAGCGATAAGAAGTTTAAGGTTTGAATGAAAGTCTCCCTTTTTAGATTTTCCCGCTTCAGTCTTTTGTTTTGCCGCCTCTCTTTGCGTCATATACACGCGCTTGATCCTAGAGTTATATGATGGAGCGTGTAAATCTTTCTAACCACTGCAACTTTTCTATTCCTCGTACGGCAAGGATATTCCTCGATCATAGTTCCCAAAACTGTACTAATCATCACGATTATGGAAGATTTAGCAAATCTATGTCAGAAAATAAGCTTTATAGACTAGTTAGGGTGGTAATTAGGTCAGAAAAACGATACAAATTTCTAAATTCCCCCTTGACTAAGTAATCTTTATTGGATAATTAATTTCCACGTGGCATGGTGTTGATTCTTCAAATTCTGACACGTGTATAATGTAAGCAATCTGGTCTTGCTTATAACTTCGTCTTCTGGTTCTCACTTCCATCTGGTATTAACTTCATACAAGATCTATTATTGAAGTTGTGATATGATACTAGTAATTTCCAAATTCTGGTGATTGTCAATCTGTTTAACAGTCTGGCTTTCATAATCTGATGAACTTCTACTACTAATGATCTGTGTGTCATCAATCTGCTACACAATCTGGAGTTTATCGATTTGATGTTGATCTGTTTCTTTCATCTAGGTTTAGTAGTCCTAGCTTTCCACATAGCATCTTGAATCTTTCTTCTGGAAGTGCTTTTGTCAATATGTCAGCACGTTGAACATCTGTGTGTATCTTCTCGATCTGGACATGTTTTCTCTCAACATGATCTCTGATAAAATGATGTCTCACATCAACATGTTTACATCTCATTTGCAAAACTGGATTTTGCGTTATAGCAATAGCACTTGAACTGTCACAGAATATGGGTATCTCCTTGACATTGATCTCGTAATCCTTGAGCTGCTGCTTTAACCAGAGTATTTGATCACAACAGCTTCCTGTGGCTATATATTCTGCTTCTGTTGTTGATGTAGCCACAGATGTTTGTTTCTTTGAAAACCAAGAGATTAACTTATTTGCAAGAAACTGGCATGTTCCAGAAGTAGACTTGCTGTCCAGTTTGCATCCAGCATAATCTGAATTAGAATAGCCTGTTAACTCGAAATTGTCTTCACATGGATACCATAATCCAATGTGTGTTGTTCCTTTAAGATATCTAAGTATCTTCTTGGCAGCTTCCATATGTGACTCTTTGGGATTGACTTGGTATCTAGCACATACTCCAACTGCAAAAATAATGTTAGGTCGACTAGCAGTTAAGTATAGTAAAGAACCAATGATATCCCTATATTGAGTTATATTTGCTGGTTTTCCTTTTGGGTCTGGATCTATCTTCCCGTTGGTCTGCATTGGAATCTTGACAGGTTTACTATCTTTAACTCCAAATTTGGTGATCAGATCATTGATGTACTTCACTTGATTAACGAATATACTATCTGGTAGCTGCTTCACCTGCAAACCTAGAAAGAAATTCATCTCTCCCATCATGGACATTTGATACTTATTTTTCATAAGTTCAACAAATCTATCACATAGATAACCAGATTGTGATCCAAATATGCTATCATCAACGTATATCTGGACTAAAAGGATATTTTCTTTGACTTTGATTATGAATAATGTCTTATCAACAGAACTTCTTCTGAATCCTGATTGTAGCAGAAATGTTGATAACGTCTCATACCACGCTCTGGGTGCTTGATTTAGCCCATAAACAGCTTTAGCTAATCTGTACACCTTTTGGTCTGGATTGTCTTCTTCAAAACCAGGTGGTTGTTCAACATACACTTCTTCTTCAAGTATACCATTCAAAAATGCACTTTTGACATCCATCTGGTACACCTTGAACCTCTTGTATGCTGCATATGCTAGAAACAATCTGATGACTTCCATTCTGGCAATCGGTGCAAATGTTTCATCAATATCAATGCCTTCTTGTTGGTTGTATCCTTTTGCAACTAATCTAGCTTTGTTTCTGACAATCTCACCATTCTCATCTCTTTTATTCTTGAACACCCATTTGACACCTATAACTCCCTGGTGTCTTGGTCTGTTTACAAGATACCAAATTTGGTTTCTTTTAAACTCATTGAGTTCTTCTTGCATAGCAATAACCCAGTCTGCATCTTGTAGTGCTTCATAAGCATCAGATGGTTCAACATGAGATAAGTAGCAACTTAGAAGTGCACTCTCTCCATGCATTCTTCTCGTCTTCACACGATCTGATGGGTTCCCAACAATCTGTTCTGGAGGATGGTGTTCTTGTATCCATCTCCTTCTACCTGACATCTCTTCTTCTGATATCTCAGGTTTAGGTTCTTCTGTTGGTTCCTCAAATTCAGGGTGTGCTGTTGAAGTTGCTTGGAAATGATTTTCTTCTTCTGGTTCTTCGATCTCAACACTTTGATTGTTGTTCCAGCTATTAACGTGTCTTGATTCATTAGGTTGACTTTGTGAAGGTTCAGAATTGTCTGCTTCTACTGGTTTACTATCATCTGGAGTTGATCTGATTTGGTTCAGATTGATGTGAGTTGTTCCCCCTTGTTGTGTATTGGTCTCAGCAATAGGTTGAACATCAATCTCATCCCTTTCTGTTGAGTTCCAGATCATAATATCTTCTAATAGAATCCCTTCTGATCTTCTAGTGTTGATCTGGTTGTGAACCTGATCTTCACCTGTTTCCCTGTATTCAAGAGTAGCTTCATTAAATACAATATGAGGTGCTACCTCCACAATATGAGTTCTTATTGTAAACCCTATAAGCTTTACTAACATCAGAATATCCTAAGAATATTCCTGGGTCAATTTTACTATCAAAGGTCTTCAATTGAGATTTTCCATTATTATGAATGTAACACATACAACCAAAAGTACGAAAATACTGTATCATGGGCTTTCTGTTGTTTCAGATCTCATATGGTGTTTTCCCATGTGTGAGGGTGATCACTAATCTGTTCTGTGTATAACAGGCTGTGTAGATGCCTTCTGCCCAAAACTTCTTAGGTAATCTGGTTGCATTCAGCATTGTACTAGCTGCTTCCTTTAACGATTTGTTTTGTCTCTCAATGTTGGTCCCGAAAGAGCAAGGTTTGGTGTATGGGGGGGGGGGAATACACCAAATACTAACTTTTCAGTTTTACTTGACTGATTGTAAGAGAGCTCAAGCTATTCTGTACAAGAAATTGCTTGGCAGTGACTAAACATATCGATATGCAGATCAGTAGCTGATTTAGTCCAAACAGATTACTCTCTTAGTGAAATCACTTAGCAGACAATAAGAGTGATCTTATTACTTTCTAAGTGTAGAGTGAGTGCGGAATAATGGTGGATTTAGTGAATGCTCTTGTTTAGAAAACCTTAAGAAGTTAATCAGATCGTTTAAGCAGATTGTTTGAGAATGTAGATTATATGATAGTGCACAGGGTTAGAATAATAAACAACAGATAATATAAAGAGTGCAGAAATGTAAAGCACACAGTTGTTTAACGTGGTTCGGGAAATCCCTACGTCCACGATCTGGTCAAAACTATACCAGATTATCCACTACTAGGATACTCTGCTTCTTTATACTCGTGGAGAACGAGTCACAAGTACCAATCACAACTAGAGTGATACTTATGCACGAATGAAGGGTCGTGTCCCTTTACAACAGATTACCTCTACGTTACCACTAGAAAACTACTAGCTAGCAGGGTGATCTCCTTTCTCTCGACAAGACAGACTTGAATCGAGGTGGTTGGTGTGATGTAGAATCACAAGATGTTGAAGCTCTAAGTCTGGAATGCAGAGTGCTTGAAAGATAATTGCAGTATAGCTCGCGTGTGTTCTCTCTCTTTTTCCAGATTGTTGTCTTCAACTATATAGGCTTTGAATTTTAAATTCTAGCCGTTTGTTGATTGGCGTGAGATAGATGGTATATTGCCAATCAATGGTTTCCATCACATCTGTTCTTGCCATATAGGAAAGGTTGACTCAATCTTTGATTTTTGGAAATCAGATTGTTAACGGTCTCTTTCCTTATATGTTTAAATCGTAGATCTTCTTTCCAAACCCTGTTGGATGGACTTTGATCTTGACGTGGCAAGTATATATGATGTGTAGGATGATGTCAGCTAATGGCTTGATGACTCAATCGCTCTGGTTCATCGCTGTAGGCATCGATCTGGTCATCGATCTGGTCGCTGTCTGTTACAGCAGATCGATTCCTTTGGGCGTGAAATCTTGACCTTCATCCTATTCTAAGTTTGAGAATGACTTCTATAGGAACAACTCCTTTACATTTTAAGTCATCTCCTAATCTGTTCCAAAACAGAAATCACTTTATCTATAGTGATCTGGTTTTACACGAGGAACAGGTTAAACATAAAGACCAGCTAAGTGTGTTTCGAGAGACCATCATCAACACTAATCTTAGGGTTCCCAACAATTTCCCCCTTGTTGATGATGTCGAAACCACACTTTACAAAAAGGATCCTATCAGCTTATAAAGATCGATCTGGTCTGGTTTTCCAGTTTGATCAAATTACGTTATTAAGTTTTATAACGTTTTAGGATATTTTTATATGTGTTCTGGACAATAAAATGTTGTCATCAGAAACTCAAACTGGATTTCATATATTGATAGGAAGACAAGAGAGGTTACAGATAAACAGAACAGAACATAAGAAAAGGCAGATCATAAGATATAAGAAATAAGACTACTATCTGCTTTTTCTTCTCTCCTCTTGTTGCTTCTTCATCTTTGCTCTGGTCTCATCAGATATCAGCTGGACACTCTTGTATACTCCCTCTCTTACCCTTATGTAATCTGGGTCTTCAGCATCCACCTTATACCCTCTGTTTTCTGCTAGTTGGTTTATGAAGTTCAGCAGAAAGGTTTTGTCAGGGAGGTCTGTCCCAGGAATAGTGGGACAGGTTCTGAACTCCCTTTCTGGAGCAGTTATCTGGATTTGGGCTTTTGCAGCAACAACTCTGATCTCTTCCACCAAATCCCTTGCATCGTTCTACTCAAGATATAAGTTGAAAGCTTCATTTGGTGACCCCTCACAGTAGAGAGGTTCCTTGAGAAAATAACGGCACATGATGAATCCATACTTCAGTCCTTCAAATCCCTCCTTCAAGTGATCTGGGACCCAGTTGGTCTCTCCCTGTTTTATCAGTGATTTGCGTATGGGAGCAGATGAGAACCAGCTGGATCCTGCTCTTTTCTTTTTCTTGGAGGGTTGAGACTGGCTCGAGCTTGGAGTAAATGTCTTCTGGGCTTGGAATGAGGGAGAGCTGGCTGGTTTCTTTGCAGTGGATGCACCAGATCCAGTCAAGCTCTTCTGTTTTACTTCTGCTGCTGCTTTCTCTTTCTTCTTTTCTTGCGCAGCAGATGGCAGCTTTTTCTTCCCAATCCCTTCCCCCTTTTCGACATCATCAATAAACGATTGAATGAATGTCTTGAGGGAGGTGACCTCGTTCTTCAGCTCTGCGACCTCCTTGTCAGATTCAAATCTGCTAGATAGCAGCGAGGTGATGTTGAGGTTGGAATCATTGATCTGTTTCTGAAGAGAAGTCTGTGCATTGGCCAGGTCAGATTTGATCTCTTCTTGTGCTGCCTTGATGTCCGCAGTTTCATCAAAGTAGGATTTGATTAGAGTGGATGTTGGGTACTGCAGATCGTGTAACTTCCTTTCCACAAAGGATTTGCCATCAATTTCAAACTGCCTGAGCATAGCTTTGGTATGGGAGATGGTTTCCTTGACAACATCAGCAGCTATCCCATCAGTCTGGGCCTTCACTATATCGTGCACCATGTCTTTCTCTTTGTCTGCAAAGGCGCTGATGATTTTGTACATCTCCTTCACTTTGAATTCTGTAGAAAACAGATTCTGATCAATCTGTGCCTTACGTTCTTCAGCTGCAGCACGATCATCATCCATTTTCTTGCGGATCTCTTCAATCTTCTGTCTGCAGATTCGCCTCAGATCAGAGTCTACCCGATTGACCTGAGTTTGCAGATGATCGTTGAATTCTGTGAGTATGCGTGTGGCTTCATCTTGGACTGTGGTCAGTGTGCCGTACATGTACTGATCCACCTTCTTGGAAATGAGATCTTTAATTTGAGCATGAGACAGTGATTGATGTTGGTCCATCAATATGTCTTCCAAGGTGAATGTCTGTACATGTACGTTTTGTGCAGCTGCAACAGCAGGAGTGATGATGTCATTGGTGAGCTCTCCTCCGATGTTTTGTCCAAGGAGTTCTTCTTCTGCTGGTGCAGGTGCTGGTGCAGTGATCTGCACACCAGTGTCAGTCATGACCTGGTCTGGTTCTGGTTTTTTGATTGCTGCACCCGGTTGGTGAGCATCAGATGGGGCAGTCTCAGTTTCTGCTTCATTAACCACACTGTCGTAGAAATCCAGCTTACCAGCTTTCTCATAGATTTCTCTCAAATTAATCTGCAGCTTCTGAGCTTCTAGCTGAGCTATTGCAAGGATGGATTGAGAGAAGCTTTCTCTTAGCTCAGTAACAGATGAGACTTCAAAAATATTCAGCAGTGTGGCTTCCTCTGCCTTGAGCTGGTCAATTGATCTGATTTTAAGCAGAGCATGTAGGACATAGAACTCCTTGTCTTTGATCAGCAGCAGCAATTTGACCCTCTTAGCTGCATCATAGCTCTCAGGCGTGAGTTGAATGCCTGGAAATGTGCTGATTACTGCTCTGTCAGTTTCTGCTTCAATCATTTTCACAACAGACTGAGCTGTTTTATTCTCCACATCTTCATCGGAAGATTCAATGGCTTCTTCATCTTCTTCATTGATTTGTTCTAGAGGCTCAGCAGAAGATGAGCTGATTGTTTGAGCTGGAGAAAAGTCCCTGGGCTGATCTGGGTGTACTGTTGACAGAGGCTCCACATCTTCTGGTTCACCAATCAGTACAACCACTTCTTCCTCCTCAACCTCCTGTTGAGGGAGTGCAGATTCTAGTGCTGGTTCTGGGCTTCGTTCTGTATCAGCCAGTTTCTGAAGCTTTCGTCGTTTAGTTTTTGGTGGTTGAGCTGCTGTAGATATGTCAATGTCAATCGAGCTGGCTCTCCTGGTTGTTCTCTTGGTAGGGGTTCTCTCTGGTTGCTTCTCCTTGGTTGCTTGAGATTTTGTGGATCGATCTGCTGGACCAGAAGGAGGAATCCAGATAGGATTTGAACTCCCCATCTCCATCAGAGCGTTGAAGATTACAGGGTCTTTAGCTCTGGCAATCAGATTTGCTGAAATGCCCATCGACATTTCTATCTGATGCTGGTCCTTGGGAAAGTGTTGCCTAGTGTTGAATTCAACTGTGGTATCCCACTGATGTTGGGGAAAGAAGGATGTAAGCATAAAGCTTATTTTGGTTGAATGTCGCAGGCTGCTCCTTTTCACTTCGATTCCAGGGGAGCTACCTTTCACAGGTACGATCATCTTAGCCTCCTTTGCTAAGAGATCGTATAAGATCCTGCTCCAGTTGACAGGCAGATTGAGAACCACTGCTGCTAATATCCTGAACTTTTCAGGAGTAACCTGGTCGTAGGACCCGTTGTGATTGAGGAAGATTCGTTGTACGAATTCAAATAGGATCCGGAATTCTGGTGCAAGAAGTGCTCGGACAAACATCCTGTTTGTGTAATGGATGGGGACTATCATCACCATTTCCACAGCTTCTTGCAGCTGTTCAGCAGTAATTTCTCCTAAATCAAGGCCTTCATCTTTGATTTTATAAGCAGCGTTGATGATATTGATAACATTGTAGGAAGTATTGCTGATAGTACTTCCTTTGCTCACTCTGATGGTGGCCTCATCTCTACCTTTCTCTCCCTGCCATGAGAGGTAGAAGGCTGCAACATCCTTAGGAAGGAAGTGCATGGGGTAGGAAGTGATAATATTGTAGAAACCTACATAGAACACAGTAGTATATATGTGAACACTATTCTTCCATCAGTGAAGTATAAGTGCCACAAAGTCAATATATCTAGTTTTAACAATTAATATCACAAAGATCACAGAGAGAAACATGTGCAAAGAAGCAGTTTGATAAAAAGAATTTTTGAAAGATAATGAAGAACAAACAGAAATGACAATAAATAAGGATAGAAGCGAGAAACCTTTGCATTGACGAACCAGGTCAAATGCCTTTTCCAGTTTATGAAACCCGAAGGTATCAAGAACCGCGAAAAGGTCTTGGTGAATATAAGGTTTCAGAAAACTTGCTTGCTCGAGGAAAATAGAAGATTTTGGTGCCATTTTTGCTAAAGAACAGAGTTTTGCGAAGGAAGAGAGAACTTTGGAAGAGCAGAAAAAATTTTCTAAGTGTTTGAGAAAGTTTGTAAGTGTAAGTGATACATGAATTGCCTTATCAATCTATATACGCGAAAAAGAAGATAAGTAAGGTAATAGAATATTGAGAAATCCTTCCCTTTTTCAGCTTTCCCGCCTTTCCATGTACTAGGTTTTCAACCCATAGTCGCCTCTCTTTATCGTATGATGCATGCGCTATGATCGAACGGTTATGAAATGGCACGTTATTTTTGATGCAATCTTTTATCTCTCTTTTTCTAGATATGGTAGATATTTTTCTCGATCACGTCTCCCAATTACTGCATGTAATCATCAAAAATAGATGATTTTGATATCTAATGTCAGAATAGAGATAATTAGTCGCCGTATATGGTTGACCTTTCCCCTTTAACCAAGTAATATAATAGAAAATAGAAATATTAATTCCATATCCACGTGGCATTGGGTAATCTGGTAGAGGTCAATCTCCTTTTATGGTAAGACTCTCAATCTGGTTGATCATTCGTAAACCACATTCTGGTTGAAGTACTTTCTGGTTGAGCGTCTGTTAACCACTTTCTGTTCAAGGCATCTTTCATCTTTCTGGTTGAAGCTTTTCTGGTTCAACTTTCTGTAAAAATTGACTAGCTTCACTTTGAGACTTGCTAGTTTGAGACTCTCTGGTTCAGCATTCTGTCTTGAGACTTGCTGGTTTTGAGACTCTCTGGTTTACCATTCTGTCTCTGATCAATCTGGTTGCTTTCTTTTAGTAATTCCCGGTTGGAATTTATTCAATCTGTATTAACGTGTGTATTAGTGATCTGGTGTAAGTTCCCTGTTGGAATTTCTAGTGATCTGGATCTTATTATTCTGGACCATGATGATCTGGTTTTGATTCCATGCTGGGAGGTAGAGATTGATCTGGTTTATGTCATTCTGTTCTTATCTTCAAGATTCAATAAACCAAGTTTTCCACAAAGCATCTTAAATCTTTCTTCTGGTAATGCCTTAGTGAGAATATCTGCTCTCTGAATCTCAGTGTGTATCTTCTCAATCTGTACATGTTTTCTCTCAACATGGTCTCTTATAAAATGATGTCGTACATCCACATGTTTGCATCTGGTATGCAAAACAGGATTCTGTGTGATTGCTATAGCACTTGAGCTGTCACAAAAAATTGGTATTTCCTTGACATCAATCTCATAGTCTTTAAGCTGTTGTCTTAACCATAGTATTTGAGCACAACAACTTCCAGCTGCCATATATTCTGCTTCTGTAGTTGAAGTGGCAACCGATGTCTGTTTCTTTGAGAACCAAGAAATAAGTTTATTTCCCAGAAACTGACATGTACCAGATGTTGACTTTCTGTCCAGTTTGCATCCAGCGTAATCTGAGTCAGTGTATCCAGTTAGCTCAAGATTGTCTTCACATGGGTACCATAATCCTATATGGGCTGTTCCCTTAAGATATCTTAGTATCTTCTTAGCTGCTTCCATGTGAGACTCTTTGGGGTTTGCTTGATATCTAGCACATACTCCTACTGCAAAAGTGATGTCAGGTCGACTGGCAGTTAGGTAGAGTAGTGATCCTATGATCCCTCTGTATTGTGTGATGTTAGCTGGTTTTCCCTCGGGATCTGGATCAATTTTCCCATTGGTCTGCATTGGGATTTTCACTGGATTACTGTCTTTTAAACCAAACTTGGTCAGCAGATCGTTGATGTATTTTGTCTGATTAATAAAGATACCATCTGGTAATTGCTTGACCTGCAAACCTAAGAAGAAACTCATTTCTCCCATCATGGACATCTGATACTTATTTTTCATAAGTTCAGCAAATTTATCACACAGATAGGTAGATTGAGATCCAAAGATGATATCATCTACATAGATCTGGACTAAGAGAATGTTTTCTTTGACTTTGATGATGAACAAAGTCTTGTCAACAGATCCTCTTCTAAATCCAGATTCCAGTAGGAAGGTTGATAAGGTCTCATACCAAGCTCTGGGGGCTTGTTTTAGACCATAGACTGCCTTAGCCAGTCTGTATACTTTCTGATCTGGATCTGCTTCTTCAAATCCAGGTGGCTGTTCCACATATACCTCTTCTTCAAGAATACCATTGAGGAAGGCACTTTTGACGTCCATCTGGTATACCTTGAACCGTTTGTGAGCAGCATATGCTAGAAATAGCCTTATAGCTTCTAATCTGGCTACCGGAGCGAATGTTTCATCAAAATCAATGCCTTCTTGTTGATTATAGCCTTTAGCTACTAATCTGGCTTTGTTTCTAACTACTTCACCATTCTCATCCCGTTTGTTTTTGAACACCCACTTTACACCTATCACACCTTGGTGTTTGGGTCTGTCAACGAGATACCAGACTTCATTTCTTTTGAACTCATTGAGTTCTTCTTGCATTGCGGTTATCCAATCTGTATCTTGAAGCGCTTCATAAGCATTAGAAGGCTCCATGCGAGAGAGGTAATAGCTCAACAATGCACTTTCTCCATGCATTCTTCTGGTCTTCACACGATCTGATGGGTTCCCAACGATCTGTTCTGGTGGATGATCTTGTATCCATCTTCTTCTCCTGGTCATTTCTTCATCAGATAACTCAGGATCAGGTTGATCTGTTGGTTCCTCAAATTCAGGGTGTGCTGTTGATGTAGCATGAAATGGATTCTCATCTGGGCTTTCTTCTGGATGTTGATCATCATTTGTGGTAATTGTATCATTGACTTCTGTTGATGATCTGTTCTCATCCAGGTTAGGTAGTAATATTCCCCCTTGCTGTGTGATCTCCTCAGCAACAGGTTGAGTGATAACTTCTTCATCCTCACTCCTAGAATTCCAGATAAGAACATCTTCTAGAAATAGATCATTCATCCTTCTGGTTGTCACCTGATTGTCTGTCTGCTTTTCATCTGGTGATCTGTACTCAACTATAGACTCATCAAAAACAACATGAGGAGTTACTTCCACAATATGTGAGTTCTTATTGTAAACTCGATAAGCTTTACTGATATCAGAGTATCCTAAGAATATTCCAGGGTCAGTTTTGCTATCAAAAGTTTTCAACTGAGATTTCCCATTATTGTGTATGTAACATAAACAGCCAAAAGTTCTAAAATAGGAAATCTTAGGCTTTCTGTTGTTCCATATTTCATATGGAGTCTTTCCATGTCTGAGTGTGATGGATGATCTGTTTTGAGTATAACAGGCAGTGTAGATGACTTCTGCCCAGAATTTCTTTGGTAGATTGGTAGAGTTAAGTATTGTGCGTGCTGCTTCTTTGAGTGATCTGTTTCTCCTTTCAAAAACTCCATTCTGTTGAGGAGTTCGAGCAGCAGATGTTTGATGAGTGATTCCCATCTTGTTGCGATATGCTTCAATCTTCTGGTTGAGAAATTCTGTTCCTCGATCTGTTCTGATAGAGGTTATACTCATCTCTTTCTGTTTAGTGATCTTGTGTAGAAAGTCAGGGAGCTTGTCTAGGGTTTCTTTCTTCTTCAGCAGAAAGATAACCCAAGTGAATCTTGAGTAATCATCTATGATTACCAATGTGTACTTTCTCCCATTGATACTTAGTGGTTTGACTGGTCCAAACAGATCAAGGTGTAACAGCTCTAGTATTCTTGATGTTGAGTGGGCTGCTTTGCTTGTAAAAGATGATCTGGTTTGCTTTCCAGCTTGACAAGCATTACATATGTGATCTTTATCATACACCTGATCTGGTAGTCCTTCTACTAACCTTTCCTTGGCAATCCTGTTGATTGATTTGAAATTAAGATGACTTAATCTCTTATGCCATAACCAGCTTGTTTCTGATACAGTCTTAGTGACTAAGCAGGTCTCGATCTGGTTTGTCCACTGGACAATATATAACCTATCCTGCAGTTTACCGGTAAGGAGTATTTCATCTCCTTCCTTGTTCTTCACCAGACAGTTGTTAGTATAAAAAACAATCTGATTACCATTAGCACAAAACTGACTTACAGAAAACAGATTGTGACTAAGACCCTCTACGTATGACACATTTGTGATAGTAGTCTTGCCTACTCTGATGTTTCCATACCCTCTGGTATACCCTTTTGAATTACATCCAAAAGTGACCTGTGGGCCTGGTTTCTCTATGTAATCTGTCAGTAGATTCTTGTCACAAGTCATGTGTTTTGAGCAGCCGCTATCTATAATCCAGATAGTTCCTCTAGCTATCTTGCTTCTTCTTGCAGTTCTTTGATCCTGCAATTAATCAAACTTAGCTACCCTTTCAACGCTTGGGTGCTTGATTATTAGTAAACAATCCTTTTCGAATCCAGAACATTCTAGGGTTAGGAACAGCAATATAGCAGGTAATGATATTTCCCTCATTATCTACTTTAGATACAGAGTGTATTTCAGATGGATGAAATCTCTCTATTTTATCATTCTTCAATCCTTTAACTGGTGCTGTCCGGTTGACATTATTGTTTGGTGGTGTCCTGTTGACCCTTTTGTTGTGAACCTGATCTGATTTTGTGTAGTAGGCTGGTTGTCCTTTCGATTGATGGTATTGCTTGTTGTCAGTCTGTTTTATGACCATCTTTTGAGGAAGACCTTTCTTGTTTTTCAAGTCTTTCACTTGATCTGGTATTCTCTTCCTTTCTGGTACGAAGCTTATAGTTCCTGAAGATTTTTCTGAGTGACCTGGATATCCCAATCCAGATGTTCCCTTTTGTTGCAGATTGATTAGCAGCTTGGCACGCTCATCACTCTTGTAGATCATTTCTTTTCCTTTCTTGATCTTTTCTTCAGCAACATTGTATCTTGAGATCAGATCCTTAACTTTTGAGTTAAGAGAGTGAATCTCACTGTCTTTGCTCTTGATCTGTTCTTCCAGATCAGTAACTTTGGCAACAAATTTAGTGTTTGCTGTGCTTAAGATCTGCTCAACTTTCTTCAATCTGTCATTCTCTTCAACAACTTCTTTAAACAACTTCTTGATGCTTGAGTAGCTTTTGAACATCTCATCTATTTCATTCCATGAGTATTCTGCTTGATCTTCACTTTCCTGTTCAAGATTATTATCATTATCTGAGGAATTTGAGTAGCAAGAATTTACCTCAACTTCATCTAGACCGTTGTCCAAGCCTACATAGCATTCGTTCCAGCTTTCTTCATCGTCAGCAATGAAGGCTTCATCATTTTCTGATGAACTGTCTGAGAAATGACTTGAGCTGCTTGAATTCTGTTCAGCTATCATGGCTTTGCGCTCATTTTTAAGCTTTCGATCTCTTTTGGCTCTTAGCTCATCTCTTTGACTTCTGGACAGATCAGGACAATCTGTTTTGAAGTGACCTGTTCTGCCACATTCAAAGCAAGTGTAATCTGTAGAACTTGAGGTCTTTGTTGTTTTAGTAGTCTGCTGTTTAGATTCATTTTTGTCATCAGATCGATCATTATCATACTTCCTGTTGAAGTTCCTTTTATTATCTTCGTAGAAGCGTCTGTACTTCTTCGATCTGGTCTCCATCTTGTCCATTCGTTTGGCAATCATTGCAAATTCTTTTAAGAGTTTGTCATAGCCTTTCTCTTCATCTGGAGTAACAGACTCAGGAGGATCATCTGGTTTGCTCTTTGCCTTGAAGGCTACCTCTTTGTCCTTCTTTGAGCTGTTTTCTGCCTTTTTGGACAGATGATCTGGTCCTCGAATTCTTTGAATGTCACACTCATGACCTTCAAGATGATCAAATAAGGCTTCAGTGGACAGATCATTGAAGTCTGCTCTTAGAGGTTGCATTGCTGCATAGATCTCCCAACTTGGTGGAAGAGCTCTAAGAACTTTCATATTTTTCTCCCTTTGAGTATATTTGTTCTTCTTGAACGCAGATATCTCTAGAAGAATTCCAGTGAATCTCATCTTCATTTGTTCTATTGTCTCGCCTGGTTTCATCTTGAACTCATCGTATTTGTTGCAGGCTAGAGACAGCTTGTTCTCGATCATCACTTCAGATCCTAGGGCTAGGTCTCTCAAGGCTTCCCACATCTCTTTGGCAGTATCCAGATCTTGGATTTTAGCCAGATGTATGCCTTTGACCGTGCTGGAGATGATCCCTTTGGCAAAATCATCGAGATTTGCCTCTCTCCTTTCTTCAGAGGTGTATTTTCTGGGATCCTTTAATACAGTTTCCTTAACTGCTCCTGTATCTGTGATACGGGTAGTTTCTTCAGTAATTGCCAATGGCCCTTCTTCGATTACTTTCCACATCAAGCAGTGATGGGCTTTGAGACACATTTTAATCCTGAAGCTCCATTCTCTATATCCTTGAATTGAGAATTCTTCGCAAGCCCTGATAACAGAAGACTCCATAACAGACAGTATGCAAGTGAATGAAAAAGGTTTTTCTAGATCTATTCAAGTAGACCACGCAGGTTTTAACCTTGTGAAACAAAACAATGGTCAGATTGAACCACTGCTCTGATACCACTTGTTGGTCCCGAAAGAGCAAGGTTTGGTGTATGGGGGGGGGGG